>JACATO010001734.1:0-85095 GCA_018389105.1 Nautilus pompilius | reverse complement strand
ATAGGAAGAACGACTAAACAAATCTGTCAGAAGTGGGATTCGAACCCACGCCGGGAAGACCCGACTGCGACCTGAACGCAGCGCCTTAGACCGCTCGGCCATCCTGACTTACGTCTGGCTCTTTTTTTCCCAGCCTTTCAGCTGCCATCCTCCATCATCATCTACTGTACAAGTCTGTTCTACTTTTCCCGATACTCGTGCATGCAATTCTTCATCAAATCATCGCCTGCTATCAGTCGATCCACGTTTGATGGTATATTTCACGGAACAAACAATGTTTTCTGCGTTACATTCCTAGAGCTGCTGCACCAATCAACGAACCTCTGTTTAAATTACTTCTCGTCAGGAATTCCTAACCTTACCTTAAGTATAACGACCGAATTTTCAATTTCGCTAGGATACGTTCAATATTGTTATGTCTTTCCATATTTCGGTCCGCTTCGCGCAGGCTATATATATAAGATTAGTAATAATTCTTCCAACGATATAAGGAATGTTTTACAAAATCATTTCTGCTTTACATCAACGATAAGAAACCGACAACGTGACACTATAACGCCTTCAATGAACGTTGATTACTGACTATATCGAAACAAACGTATCGTATTTAATAGAAATTAATCAGAATTCCAGGAAAGAATTATTTCCACGTATGCCGTTAAATTTTATAGAAAACCCACAATTTGATCATCTATATAAACTAAGGCTTAAAATAATTATTCGTAACGTGCTTCTATCGCAATGTTTCAGTAAAATAAAACAGAAATGAATTCAGACCCATTCAGACTGAAATACAGTCTAACCGCGCTTCGATTCTTATGAAAGTAAGTTAATTAATTTCGAGAAAGCGATATATATGTTTGCCTTGAACATACTAATGATAGGATACAATCAAACAGAAAACATCTTCAGCAAACTGACATGCAAATGAAATCAGAATTTTCGTAAAAAGAAAATAATCTTTTAAAAATGCATTCAAATTTCGGCAGTGAAAGAATTCCTCAGTTAATCATCATTCGGATGCTTTCGAATTAATCGCTAATGTTTTGAAATGAAAATGATTGAGAAGTAAAATTCCAAAGCAACTTTTATGAAATGTTCTCGATCAACAATTACACGGCGATTGTTCGAAACTTCTACTATAAGAGTAGATTATAAAACACGTAGACTGAAAACCTTCATGCATAAGGAAGAACGACTAAACAAATCTGTCAGAAGTGGGATTCGAACCCACGCCGGGAAGACCCGACTGCGACCTGAACGCAGCGCCTTAGACCGCTCGGCCATCCTGACTTACGTCTGGCTCTTTTTTCCCAGCCTTTCAGCTGCCATCCTCCATCATCATCTACTGTACAAGTCTGTTCTACTTTTCCCGATACTCGTGCATGCAATTCTTCATCAAATCATCGCCTGCTATCAGTCGATCCACGTTTGATGGTATATTTCACGGAACAAACAATGTTTTCTGCGTTACATTCCTAGAGCTGCTGCACCAATCAACGAACCTCTGTTTAAATTACTTCTCGTCAGGAATTCCTAACCTTACCTTAAGTATAACGACCGAATTTTCAATTTCGCTAGGATACGTTCAATATTGTTATGTCTTTCCATATTTCGGTCCGCTTCGCCAGGCTATATATAAGATTAGTAATAATTCTTCCAACGATATAAGGAATGTTTTACAAAATCATTTCTGCTTTACATCAACGATAAGAAACCGACAACGTGACACTATAACGCCTTCAATGAACGTTGATTACTGACTATATCGAAACAAACGTATCGTATTTAATAGAAATTAATCAGAATTCCAGGAAAGAATTATTTCCACGTATGCCGTTAAATTTTATAGAAAACCCACAATTTGATCATCTATATAAACTAAGGCTTAAAAATTATTCGTAACGTGCTTCTATCGCAATGTTTCAGTAAAATAAAACAGAAATGAATTCAGACCCATTCAGACTGAAATACAGTCTAACCGCGCTTCGATTCTTATGAAAGAAACTTAATTAATTTCGAGAAAGCGATATATATGTTTGCCTTGAACATACTAATGATAGGATACAATCAAACAGAAAACATCTTCAGCAAACTGACATGCAAATGAAATCAGAATTTTCGTAAAAAGAAAATAATCTTTTAAAAATGCATTCAAATTTCGGCAGTGAAAGAATTCCTCAGTTAATCATCATTCGGATGCTTTCGAATTAATCGCTAATGTTTTGAAATGAAAATGATTGAGAAGTAAAATTCCAAAGCAACTTTTATGAAATGTTCTCGATCAACAATTACACGGCGATTGTTCGAAACTTCTACTATAAGAGTAGATTATAAAACACGTAGACTGAAAACCTTCATGCATAAGGAAGAACGACTAAACAAATCTGTCAGAAGTGGGATTCGAACCCACGCCGGGAAGACCCGACTGCGACCTGAACGCAGCGCCTTAGACCGCTCGGCCATCCTGACTTACGTCTGGCTCTTTTTTTCCCAGCCTTTCAGCTGCCATCCTCCATCATCATCTACTGTACAAGTCTGTTCTACTTTTCCCGATACTCGTGCATGCAATTCTTCATCAAATCATCGCCTGCTATCAGTCGATCCACGTTTGATGGTATATTTCACGGAACAAACAATGTTTTCTGCGTTACATTCCTAGAGCTGCTGCACCAATCAACGAACCTCTGTTTAAATTACTTCTCGTCAGGAATTCCTAACCTTACCTTAAGTATAACGACCGAATTTTCAATTTCGCTAGGATACGTTCAATATTGTTATGTCTTTCCATATTTCGGTCCGCTTCGCAGGCTATATATATAAGATTAGTAATAATTCTTCCAACGATATAAGGAATGTTTTACAAAATCATTTCTGCTTTACATCAACGATAAGAAACCGACAACGTGACACTATAACGCCTTCAATGAACGTTGATTACTGACTATATCGAAACAAACGTATCGTATTTAATAGAAATTAATCAGAATTCCAGGAAAGAATTATTTCCACGTATGCCGTTAAATTTTATAGAAAACCCACAATTTGATCATCTATATAAACTAAGGCTTAAAATAATTATTCGTAACGTGCTTCTATCGCAATGTTTCAGTAAAATAAAACAGAAATGAATTCAGACCCATTCAGACTGAAATACAGTCTAACCGCGCTTCGATTCTTATGAAAGAAACTTAATTAATTTCGAGAAAGCGATATATATGTTTGCCTTGAACATACTAATGATAGGATACAATCAAACAGAAAACATCTTCAGCAAACTGACATGCAAATGAAATCAGAATTTTCGTAAAAAGAAAATAATCTTTTAAAAATGCATTCAAATTTCGGCAGTGAAAGAATTCCTCAGTTAATCATCATTCGGATGCTTTCGAATTAATCGCTAATGTTTTGAAATGAAAATGATTGAGAAGTAAAATTCCAAAGCAACTTTTATGAAATGTTCTCGATCAACAATTACACGGCGATTGTTCGAAACTTCTACTATAAGAGTAGATTATAAAACACGTAGACTGAAAACCTTCATGCATAAGGAAGAACGACTAAACAAATCTGTCAGAAGTGGGATTCGAACCCACGCCGGGAAGACCCGACTGCGACCTGAACGCAGCGCCTTAGACCGCTCGGCCATCCTGACTTACGTCTGGCTCTTTTTTTCCCAGCCTTTCAGCTGCCATCCTCCATCATCATCTACTGTACAAGTCTGTTCTACTTTTCCCGATACTCGTGCATGCAATTCTTCATCAAATCATCGCCTGCTATCAGTCGATCCACGTTTGATGGTATATTTCACGGAACAAACAATGTTTTCTGCGTTACATTCCTAGAGCTGCTGCACCAATCAACGAACCTCTGTTTAAATTACTTCTCGTCAGGAATTCCTAACCTTACCTTAAGTATAACGACCGAATTTTCAATTTCGCTAGGATACGTTCAATATTGTTATGTCTTTCCATATTTCGGTCCGCTTCGCAGGCTATATATAAGATTAGTAATAATTCTTCCAACGATATAAGGAATGTTTTACAAAATCATTTCTGCTTTACATCAACGATAAGAAACCGACAACGTGACACTATAACGCCTTCAATGAACGTTGATTACTGACTATATCGAAACAAACGTATCGTATTTAATAGAAATTAATCAGAATTCCAGGAAAGAATTATTTCCACACGTATGCCGTTAAATTTTATAGAAAACCCACAATTTGATCATCTATATAAACTAAGGCTTAAAATAATTATTCGTAACGTGCTTCTATCGCAATGTTTCAGTAAAATAAAACAGAAATGAATTCAGACCCATTCAGACTGAAATACAGTCTAACCGCGCTTCGATTCTTATGAAAGAAGTTAATTAATTTCGAGAAAGCGATATATATTTTGCCTTGAACATACTAATGATAGGATACAATCAAACAGAAAACATCTTCAGCAAACTGACATGCAAATGAAATCAGAATTTTCGTAAAAAGAAAATAATCTTTTAAAAATGCATTCAAATTTCGGCAGTGAAAGAATTCCTCAGTTAATCATCATTCGGATGCTTTCGAATTAATCGCTAATGTTTTGAAATGAAAATGATTGAGAAGTAAAATTCCAAAGCAACTTTTATGAAATGTTCTCGATCAACAATTACACGGGCGATTGTTCGAAACTTCTACTATAAGAGTAGATTATAAAACACGTAGACTGAAAACCTTCATGCATAAGGAAGAACGACTAAACAAATCTGTCAGAAGTGGGATTCGAACCCACGCCGGGAAGACCCGACTGCGACCTGAACGCAGCGCCTTAGACCGCTCGGCCATCCTGACTTACGTCTGGCTCTTTTTTCCCAGCCTTTCAGCTGCCATCCTCCATCATCATCTACTGTACAAGTCTGTTCTACTTTTCCCGATACTCGTGCATGCAATTCTTCATCAAATCATCGCCTGCTATCAGTCGATCCACGTTTGATGGTATATTTCACGGAACAAACAATGTTTTCTGCGTTACATTCCTAGAGCTGCTGCACCAATCAACGAACCTCTGTTTAAATTACTTCTCGTCAGGAATTCCTAACCTTACCTTAAGTATAACGACCGAATTTTCAATTTCGCTAGGATACGTTCAATATTGTTATGTCTTTCCATATTTCGGTCCGCTTCGCAGGCTATATATATAAGATTAGTAATAATTCTTCCAACGATATAAGGAATGTTTTACAAAATCATTTCTGCTTTACATCAACGATAAGAAACCGACAACGTGACACTATAACGCCTTCAATGAACGTTGATTACTGACTATATCGAAACAAACGTATCGTATTTAATAGAAATTAATCAGAATTCCAGGAAAGAATTATTTCCACGTATGCCGTTAAATTTTATAGAAAACCCACAATTTGATCATCTATATAAACTAAGGCTTAAAATAATTATTCGTAACGTGCTTCTATCGCAATGTTTCAGTAAAATAAAACAGAAATGAATTCAGACCCATTCAGACTGAAATACAGTCTAACCGCGCTTCGATTCTTATGAAAGAAACTTAATTAATTTCGAGAAAGCGATATATATGTTTGCCTTGAACATACTAATGATAGGATACAATCAAACAGAAAACATCTTCAGCAAACTGACATGCAAATGAAATCAGAATTTTCGTAAAAAGAAAATAATCTTTTAAAAATGCATTCAAATTTCGGCAGTGAAAGAATTCCTCAGTTAATCATCATTCGGATGCTTTCGAATTAATCGCTAATGTTTTGAAATGAAAATGATTGAGAAGTAAAATTCCAAAGCAACTTTTATGAAATGTTCTCGATCAACAATTACACGGCCGGCGATTGTTCGAAACTTCTACTATAAGAGTAGATTATAAAACACGTAGACTGAAAACCTTCATGCATAAGGAAGAACGACTAAACAAATCTGTCAGAAGTGGGATTCGAACCCACGCCGGGAAGACCCGACTGCGACCTGAACGCAGCGCCTTAGACCGCTCGGCCATCCTGACTTACGTCTGGCTCTTTTTCCCAGCCTTTCAGCTGCCATCCTCCATCATCATCTACTGTACAAGTCTGTTCTACTTTTCCCGATACTCGTGCATGCAATTCTTCTTCATCAAATCATCGCCTGCTATCAGTCGATCCACGTTTGATGGTATATTTCACGGAACAAACAATGTTTTCTGCGTTACATTCCTAGAGCTGCTGCACCAATCAACGAACCTCTGTTTAAATTACTTCTCGTCAGGAATTCCTAACCTTACCTTAAGTATAACGACCGAATTTTCAATTTCGCTAGGATACGTTCAATATTGTTATGTCTTTCCATATTTCGGTCCGCTTCGCAGGCTATATATAAGATTAGTAATAATTCTTCCAACGATATAAGGAATGTTTTACAAAATCATTTCTGCTTTACATCAACGATAAGAAACCGACAACGTGACACTATAACGCCTTCAATGAACGTTGATTACTGACTATATCGAAACAAACGTATCGTATTTAATAGAAATTAATCAGAATTCCAGGAAAGAATTATTTCCACGTATGCCGTTAAATTTTATAGAAAACCCACAATTTGATCATCTATATAAACTAAGGCTTAAAATAATTATTCGTAACGTGCTTCTATCGCAATGTTTCAGTAAAATAAAACAGAAATGAATTCAGACCCATTCAGACTGAAATACAGTCTAACCGCGCTTCGATTCTTATGAAAGAAACTTAATTAATTTCGAGAAAGCGATATATATGTTTGCCTTGAACATACTAATGATAGGATACAATCAAACAGAAAACATCTTCAGCAAACTGACATGCAAATGAAATCAGAATTTTCGTAAAAAGAAATAATCTTTAAAAATGCATTCAAATTTCGGCAGTGAAAGAATTCCTCAGTTAATCATCATTCGGATGCTTTCGAATTAATCGCTAATGTTTTGAAATGAAAATGATTGAGAAGTAAAATTCCAAAGCAACTTTTATGAAATGTTCTCGATCAACAATTACACCGGCGATTGTTCGAAACTTCTACTATAAGAGTAGATTATAAAACACGTAGACTGAAAACCTTCATGCATAAGGAAGAACGACTAAACAAATCTGTCAGAAGTGGGATTCGAACCCACGCCGGGAAGACCCGACTGCGACCTGAACGCAGCGCCTTAGACCGCTCGGCCATCCTGACTTACGTCTGGCTCTTTTTTTCCCAGCCTTTCAGCTGCCATCCTCCATCATCATCTACTGTACAAGTCTGTTCTACTTTTTCCCGATACTCGTGCATGCAATTCTTCATCAAATCATCGCCTGCTATCAGTCGATCCACGTTTGATGGTATATTTCACGGAACAAACAATGTTTTCTGCGTTACATTCCTAGAGCTGCTGCACCAATCAACGAACCTCTGTTTAAATTACTTCTCGTCAGGAATTCCTAACCTTACCTTAAGTATAACGACCGAATTTTCAATTTCGCGCTAGGATACGTTCAATATTGTTATGTCTTTCCATATTTCGGTCCGCTTCGCAGGCTATATATATAAGATTAGTAATAATTCTTCCAACGATATAAGGAATGTTTTACAAAATCATTTCTGCTTTACATCAACGATAAGAAACCGACAACGTGACACTATAACGCCTTCAATGAACGTTGATTACTGACTATATCGAAACAAACGTATCGTATTTAATAGAAATTAATCAGAATTCCAGGAAAGAATTATTTCCACGTATGCCGTTAAATTTTATAGAAAACCCACAATTTGATCATCTATATAAACTAAGGCTTAAAATAATTATTCGTAACGTGCTATCGCAATGTTTCAGTAAAATAAAACAGAAATGAATTCAGACCCATTCAGACTGAAATACAGTCTAACCGCGCTTCGATTCTTATGAAAGAAACTTAATTAATTTCGAGAAAGCGATATATATGTTTGCCTTGAACATACTAATGATAGGATACAATCAAACAGAAAACATCTTCAGCAAATTGACATGCTAATGAAATCAGAATTTTCGTAAAAAGAAAATTATCTTTTAAAAATGCATTCAAATTTCGGCAGTGAAAGAATTCCTCAGTTAATCATCATTCGGATGCTTTCGAATTAATCGCTAATGTTTTGAAATGAAAATGATTGAGAAGTAAAATTCCAAAGCAACTTTTATGAAATGTTCTCGATCAACAATTACACGGCGATTGTTCGAAACTTCTACTATAAGAGTAGATTATAAAACACGTAGACTGAAAACCTTCATGCATAAGGAAGAACGACTAAACAAATCTGTCAGAAGTGGGATTCGAACCCACGCCGGGAAGACCCGACTGCGACCTGAACGCAGCGCCTTAGACCGCTCGGCCATCCTGACTTACGTCTCTGGCTCTTTTTTCCCAGCCTTTCAGCTGCCATCCTCCATCATCATCTACTGTACAAGTCTGTTCTACTTTTCCCGATACTCGTGCATGCAATTCTTCATCAAATCATCGCCTGCTATCAGTCGATCCACGTTTGATGGTATATTTCACGGAACAAACAATGTTTTCTGCGTTACATTCCTAGAGCTGCTGCACCAATCAACGAACCTCTGTTTAAATTACTTCTCGTCAGGAATTCCTAACCTTACCTTAAGTATAACGACCGAATTTTCAATTTCGCTAGGATACGTTCAATATTGTTATGTCTTTCCATATTTCGGTCCGCTTCGCCAGGCTATATATAAGATTGTAATAATTCTTCCAACGATATAAGGAATGTTTTACAAAATCATTTCTGCTTTACATCAACGATAAGAAACCGACAACGTGACACTATAACGCCTTCAATGAACGTTGATTACTGACTATATCGAAACAAACGTATCGTATTTAATAGAAATTAATCAGAATTCCAGGAAAGAATTATTTCCACGTATGCCGTTAAATTTTATAGAAAACCCACAATTTGATCATCTATATAAACTAAGGCTTAAAATAATTATTCGTAACGTGCTTCTATCGCAATGTTTCAGTAAAAATAAAACAGAAATGAATTCAGACCCATTCAGACTGAATACAGTCTAACCGCGCTTCGATTCTTATGAAAGAAACTTAATTAATTTCGAGAAAGCGATATATATGTTTGCCTTGAACATACTAATGATAGGATACAATCAAACAGAAAACATCTTCAGCAAATTGACATGCAAATGAAATCAGAATTTTCGTAAAAAGAAAATAATCTTTTAAAAATGCATTCAAATTTCGGCAGTGAAAGAATTCCTCAGTTAATCATCATTCGGGTGCTTTCGAATTAATCGCTAATGTTTTGAAATGAAAATGATTGAGAAGTAAAATTCCAAAGCAACTTTTATGAAATGTTCTCGATCAACAATTACACGGCGATTGTTCGAAACTTCTACTATAAGAGTAGATTATAAAACACGTAGACTGAAAACCTTCATGCATAAGGAAGAACGACTAAACAAATCTGTCAGAAGTGGGATTCGAACCCACGCCGGGAAGACCCGACTGCGACCTGAACGCAGCGCCTTAGACCGCTCGGCCATCCTGACTTACGTCTGGCTCTTTTTTCCCAGCCTTTCAGCTGCCATCCTCCATCATCATCTACTGTACAAGTCTGTTCTACTTTTCCCGATACTCGTGCATGCAATTCTTCATCAAATCATCGCCTGCTATCAGTCGATCCACGTTTGATGGTATATTTCACGGAACAAACAATGTTTTCTGCGTTACATTCCTAGAGCTGCTGCACCAATCAACAAACCTCTGTTTAAATTACTTCTCGTCAGGAATTCCTAACCTTACCTTAAGTATAACGACCGAATTTTCAATTTCGCTAGGATACGTTCAATATTGTTATGTCTTTCCATATATAATGTCCTGTTCATTATTGGGCCCCTTTGTTTGTATTTGTTGTTGTTACTGGTTGATGCTTTGTTTTTTTAACTTTGAATGCTAATTTGTTCCATGCAAAGGGAGATAGTGTAATATCCATTAATTTGCTTTAACCGTGAGGTTTCGAACTTCATGTTGGTGATGTAAATTCCACTGGTTTTTCTTTTGTTGCCATTGTCTCTTTGTTATCAATACATAGAAGCTTGGAAGGATGATATTTTTGAAGCATAGTGTAGTATTTATTGGACTGATATCTAGTCTTTTGTGAGAGCCCTTCGATATTCGGTAACAAATCGTTGCTGACTCTACAGTTTATTAAAGAAAACCGATTTTTCTGCCCTCGAATCTTTGAGATATTTCTATTTTTCTCTCTCATACGCCAGTGATTCGGGTTCGAGTCTCCACGACTCCTTATTTTTATTTGAGGGAATTTCGAACTATTTATAAAGTTAAGAAATGTAGAAAGACGAATCTTTGAAAATTTTGCTTATTAAAAGACTTAAGAATTTACTCTAGGAACGCCGTTCTTCCAGAGCCGCCAATTGACCTCTGTGATGAGAGAGAGAGGGGTCACGGCCTGACATGCAAACATGGCTACTCACTGACCCTACTCGACGTGGACAATTCCCACTTGGAAGAAATACACCTGTAATTAAAGTTCGGCTCGCTTAGCGAAACACGGTGGGGCAAACTTAGCTCGCGCGCAAGGAAACGTTAATCTCTCAAATGGAAATACCGTAATTATTTCGCAGGGCTCCGGCCAGTTCCCTCCCCTTACCCCATCCAGCGAATAGTTTGGCACTGATAATAGACAACCCTGATTGATGCCCTTTTCAGATGTACACAACGCATTCGCGCAAAGAATATCAAGACGGACAGACAGGTGTCCGGCCCGTCGGAAACGGTGGGTGCTATTCGTAGTGATCGCGTAGGATGGTACAAATTATGGAATGTCACCTGCGCCACTGTCGACCGCGCGGGGAACAACCCAAGGGAGGTAAGCGATTTTCTCGAGTTACGTAATAATCGATTTCCCGACCAAAAAAGCCCGCGCGTCCACGGTAACCATTTACTTAAAATATCACAGGGGGTGGATTTTGGTGTGCATGTGACTATTTTTATCAGTTATATTCATTTACTTTTTCCAGAGATACAAATGCAGACCAGTGACCGAGTGGATAGCGGTAGGGAATCACAAGTGTTTCTCTCCACTGATAAAGAAAATATTCCCACAATGCAATGCTAGAAAACAAGCTGACACACAAGCAGTCTACTATTCCGCCTTTGTCATAGTCGCTGTGTCATGAACTCTGGTTGGTGTTTGGGAGAAACAACTTTGGGTGGAGTTTCACTAGATATGTAGCAGCGCTCTGCTAGCTGCTTGCTTCACGCACCAGCAGCAGAGAGTCAATTCCTGCTTCCAGCTCACCTTCACTCGTATTCAGAACGAACACCTGTTGCAAACTTGGGGTACAAATGGGTAGGAAAGAGAGCTGGCTGCCAGACCTCATCATGCCTTGGAGGCTATGCCAACACGATTCCTTATCAATCACTTCATCAAATACACTGCAAAGGAGGGTAGTGTATTTACTATCACTAGAACATCCTACAGTGTGTTGTCTATAGAACATTATAAGCTACTGCAATGTCAGCATTGTGCAATATCCCCTCCCCCAGCATAAAAAGAATGGATTAATTAAAATTTTACCATAATTGCTTGCAGTTAAATGAGCTGTAAGTTGCAGAACAACAACAGAAAAGTAACATAACAGAAAAAAAAACAACTGAGAATAGATTTATTTCTGTACACTTCTAGTTAATGCATGTGTACTACATGTCAATAAACATCATCACAGAAACAATGAAAAATCACAATAGAGAGAGAATAATTAGTATAACAGAATGAGCATTTCTCAACAGAAGCAGTTAGTTCTAAAGTCAGTGCTAATGATAAAAGCAGATAACAGTTGCTCACATGCTCTTTTGTAATGGGCACGGTAAACAATGGTTACAAAACGAGTTTTAAATTGTTTCTTTTGGCAAAAAAAACAAATACAGAGGAGATACAGGTATATATATATATATATATATTTTTTTTTAAATTCTTCTTTTCTATTCAACCAAAATATCTCCACTAGACTGTGTAAAACCCTGGTCATACTTGTACATCAGCTTAAGATGCCTCAAAATCTGAAGCATAATTATCATTATGTACTCATAATTGCATAATCAAAATGGTGAATTTCTCAACGTGATCAGGTGAGGTTTTTTTTCTTTTATGTCTAAATATTTTTTTGGGGGGGGACAATGCCCGAAAGGTATTTTTAGTTGTGATCTTCTCTATCTTCCCTTCCAACACTGGTAAGGCCACAATGGGCCGGACCTGTTGTTGTGAGGTTGTAATACAGATACCACATCAATGTATTTAGATCTTTAGCTTTGTCGTTGATGGGTTATCTCACCCGGGCGGGTACACGTGCAAAATCTCGGGGTGGGTCACAGTGTTAAAATAAAGGACAGGAAGCAACACTCTACAATCTTATAGTCACCCGAATGAAGGGCAAGAGACTTTTGACAATTATTGAATTATTCAACTGAAAGACTTGTTGTACAGAATTAATTTCTGCTCATCATGATGGAACAGTGTCTGTGTAATCTCAAAAAAAAAAAACTGGAGCCTTAACAGTGACCACCACTTAACAAATTTGGAGCTCATACAGAGAGAGTTCAATTTTATGTCAAATAACAGACATGAGGTCAGAGACAGGTTGTCATAGTCTGCAGAGTACAGATAGTGATAGCTTGATATATAATGGCATTCCCAGTTCATGTTAATACAAAGAATGCCTGTGGAGGGGGAAGGAATCTTCTAGACAATTTAAAATATTTAAATTACTAGGGATGTTCAAATTAAACTAGTCAGATACATTCGCAGCAATTCCATTTGAATTTCCCCAGTATATTAAATTTAGAGACAGAATGAAGAATCTTATAAATAATTTCTTACTTTACAAGAAAACTTTTTTTTTCTTCTGAATTCATCAACATTAAACACTGAATAAAATAAGCTTGAGAGAGAGAGAGAGACAGACAGACATTTTACTTATAAATCCATAAGTGAAAAATACAATAGCTGATTAAGAAAGGGAGAAGCTAATCTGGTGTGTGTGTATGTGTATCTCTCTCTCTGTCGTGATCATTTCTCTATATACTGATGTTATCTCTCTCTATAGTGACATCATCTCTATATACTGGTTATCTCCCTCTGTAGTGACATCATCTCTATATACTGACGTCATCTATATATACTGATGTTATCTCTCTCTATATACTGACGTTATTTCTCTCTGTAGTGACATCATCTCTATATACTGATGTTATCTCTATCTATAGTGACATCATCTCTATATACTGATGTTATCTCTCTCTATATACTGACGTTATCTCTCTCTGTAGTGACATCATCTCTATATACTGACGTCATCTATATATACTGATGTTATCTCTCTCTATATACTGACGTTATCTCTCTCTGTAGTGACATCATCTCTATATACTGATGTTAGACGTTATCTCTCTCTATAGTGACATCATCTCTATATACTGACGTCATCTCTATATACTGATGTTATCTCTCTATATATACTGACGTCATCTCTATATACTGACGTTATCTCTCTCTATAGTGACATCATCTCTATATACTGACGTTATCTCTCTCTATAGTGACATCATCTCTATATACTGATGTCATCTCTATATACTGACGTCATCTCTATATACTGATGTTATCTCTCTCTATATACTGACGTTATCTCTCTCTCTCTCTCTCTCACAGTAATGCCGTCCTTCCTCTAATGGTGTGGAGTTGATGGACTTTATATCAGTAATGACAAAAGTTTCCATCACTCATGTCAGGGATACTTACAAGTGGAATAAACGAGACGAGACTTGCAGAAACCTAGGAAAGGTGTTCAGGAACTATTTTCAGAAAGTGTGGATTATGGAAAAAAAATAGAAAATTTTAAAAATATGGAACTGTTGCCGAGTCCCGAATTAAGTAATCAACACTAACATTCAACCGTTTCGCGTTAAATAAAAAAAAAAGTGTCTGAAGAAATTGCACTCTCCCTAAGTTCACAAGCAAAATATTACAGATCTATCTCTTTGTGAACTATCACAATTGTATAATGAAGAAATTAGGCTTTAAAAATCCAACAAAATCATTGAATGTACCACCAAAAAAAAAAAAGAAAAACAATTTCTTTATAAAGTTTAAGTATTTAAAGTATTCACATAAGTTTTAGGGGGTCTGGTAGAAGGAAAATTTTTAGCAAGTAACAATGTATTTATTTAATTAATAAATGACACCTGTACTGTCAGTCATAAAGTGTCTTCACTGAAAATTTGTCCACTGTCAAAACCATTTGTGCATGCACAAACGGTTCCTGATCTCCAGAGTAAAGGATGTCTTGGACTGAGTTTCTTATAACTGTTCCTTGTAAGTTCTTGCACAGAAGCTACACAGCTCATGTACTAAAATAATTACACTGTAGAAACCCACCAACCCGGAATAAGTTTTGATGAAGGCTTAAGATTTAATCCTTTATCCGATTCTTTTTGATTTTTGTTGGTTCCAGTGGATGAGCCATTGACCTTTAAACCTAGAGGATCATACGAGTCTGCTAACACAGCTGATTTACCTGCAGTATTAGGACAAGTCATAAACAGCAGTGATATGAGAAGACTGAGAGCCCACCGAAGATTAATAAGCATTGCAACACTACCTATGTACACATACCACTTGAGGACTAGGTAACTTATCACTCTTTTGGAGTGGATTAGTACACATTAAAAATTCGAAAGACTTGTCTCCTTATACTCTACAGAAAGCAACCTCTATACCAAAACGAGAGAGAGGAAAAAAAAAATCAATTTTGTAGCAGGGGTTTTTTTTTTCTTCTTTTTCTTTTCACACCTGCAGGAGACAGAGAGACAGGTAAGTGTTCATTTCAATTTCAGCTGGCAATGGACGAATATCTGGAACTGAAGAAAAAAAAACAACTCGGGCTAAACATTATTTCCACAATCCTACTCTTTAGAAGTGCGTTTTCCTTTTAAGATTTTATTATTGGAGTAAATATGAAACTGCAGTTGCTGCTTCATCAGTTTCCAGGTGCTATTTATTATCCATGAGTTCTGGATGATTGAACGAGGTCTGCCTAAGATGATCAATTCCTATGCAACTCGCTTCTTTGAGAATCAGTCTTTGATGGTTAGTAAAAATAAATCTCCTTTGCTTCTGTATTTTTTTTTTTTTTTTGTTGAGAGTTTTCACTTTGTTTTGTTGACACCTCACTAATATTAGAGGACTGAATTAGCAATTTACTGCAGAGATAAGTGGTAAACCACCAGGATATTGTACATTACTGCAAACGGAAATAAAACAAGAACCTATGTACAAATTGCAGATGCGTAGTAAACGAGCAAAATTAATACTGTACTGACCAAGTACCCTGGCTCACTGATACTTGCAACAACAACACCCATTTGAAAAACAGTTCTTCAGACTGAGAGGGTACAATGGCAATGGTCTCCCCCTCACAACTGAAGACGGACGATGACAAATTGCATGCCTTGGTGCACAAGTTTGCTTACAGCGAAGGTGGGAGCTGCTGTCCCGCGCAGAGGCCACACTTTTAGATACTGTGACAGCATCAAGGGCCATCCAGAAGACCAACCATGCAACCTACCCCCCCCAAACACTCCATAAGTAAACTTGGGGAGTGTCTGGTACACTGTCACACAAATACACTAGGATACATTTGTAAAACAACAATTTCTGTAATATATTATAATTTAAAAAAAAATGAAAAAAAAAAATGCTGTATTCAATTATAAAACTAAATGGATAAAAAGAAAAGTCCATTTTGGAGAAAGCAAAAATAGTTAATGTTTAGCCCATCTGGCTGGTAGATTTGGTGGAGCGAGTTATAATCTCACAGGAAAATCTGTCCACCACACATACACATTCACCCCGACATTAAAACATTTTTACAAAATTGAAAAAAAAAACAACAAAAAAACAAAATTGCAATAAGCGTATTAAACTGGACGAACAATGCGAGGATAGAAGTCAGTCTTAAAGGGGGTCCTATAGAAAACGCCTGTGCCATGATCAGCTTGGTCCATCTTAATTATCACGAGACGGAAGAAAACATTGCTGCTTATTTTTCGTCGCTCATTAAACTAAAAACAAAAACTTCGAGTTGAGATGAGATAAATTAGAAAGAAAACAAAGACACACACACACACACACTATAAATGTTTTAGAATATCTGAACAGCTGTAATTAAAAATAAATCAGTCTAAAATGGTTGTCTGTATATATTTATAAACCCTAAGCGCAAAAAATCCTCAATAAGAAGTTTTGGCAATGTAAGTTTGGCAGGTTATGGTGCAGGGTCGGGTCAGAAAACCATGGCAGACTGCGAATGGAGTGACAAGAGGGAGATGCTGTAATATGGTAGAAGTGGCAAAAACATGGACCAAATGCTGAACGGAACTTCCATTAAAGCAAAAACAACAGACGGTTGTTTATTTATGTTGCACATAGTGTGACAAAAACAAGGTGGAGAAATGTAACGCCTTGTAATCTGATGACACTCTAATAAGGAAGTAACAACATTTTATTCAATTACTGACCTGGGGGAAATTGATAGTTTAATTTTCAAACTCTGGCCAAGAACAAATTTCTCTACTGTACAAAAATTTATCCCCCACCCCTCAAAAAAGTTGGCACAGAGTCAAGCTGATGTTGACTTCTTGAGCATGGAAGCATCTGTCAACTGAAAAATGAAGAATCCATGTGGGGATGAATCTGGAATCAACACAGATCTTCATGTAAAAAAATGGACAATTTCCTCCTCCATGCCCAGGCTCATAGGATAGAAGTGGATGATGCCCTAATAGCAGAGCCCCTATATCAGAGAATGTTTAAAATATACCCAAGAAAGACAGACCTGTTGAAAAAGCACTGCTGAGATGCATTTTCAGAAAAATTAAGTCAATAATACAGATTCCTCCCTTATTTCCTCATTAAAGGTTAAACGATACTACACAGACTGCAATAATATTCTCCTCTACTCCTCTCGACCTGCATGTACTCAGAAGTCTGACAATGGCACAAATCTGATAACAACAGACAAAGTGGCACAAATATACTGAACACAGATCCAGGGTAGTATGCCATTATGTTTAAATGTAATCAGAAAGATTTAAAAAATGGGCTTAATCCCCCCTGTCCGAGTCGTTTGAATGATTGTCATGATCAGTTGTGTGACATCAACATGCTTAATGCTTGGTCAATTAAGATCATCGCAACTTTTTATTATCAGTTACTTCTATTTGGGTAACCCTAATTTGATGTCACTGGCTAATCTTACAAACTCTGTTCAAGCCAATACATATCCTGTTTGTCAGTAGTTAGTTCTCCGTGAGCTAAACTCGTTTGGAGTTTAGTCCAGAATATCTACCACCAATTAGGTTATTCTCCTTAGGTGTAGCCAGTACTCATCTAATCTATCACAGGCCACTTCTGAATGAGTTAAGTTAATTAATATTTCTTTTTTTTTCTTTTCAATGTGTCCCTACTCACCACTCTGTGGAGGCTTAACAAGATAAAGATGAAGTAACCAACCAACGTATTAAGCTGGTCAAGTCTCTTAATGTCCACTTATACTCTGACCAGTTTAGCACCCAGCCAAAATTCGAGTTGGCCAATACTCGTGTTGCCCGATCTTTTACTGCCTAAGTCTACTTAAGTTATATACAGCACATACACAGTCAATGTAGAAACACCTGTAAAAAAATCAGTCAATGTATTAACTTACCCATTTCTCACACCAACCACTAACATATCCCAATCTCTTGCTGGCCACTTCTATTTGGACCAAATGAGTAGATTGTCAGTGTAAAAACGGCAGCAACAGATTTGCCAATATATTAATTTGCACCAATCTCATACAGGCTGCTGCTTTGGCCAAATTAGCACCCAACTCAGTATGTTACTTTCCTTTCTACTTGCATCAAATTATCAGATGGTGGACAAGTTTAAGGGAAACAAAGAGAAGGTAGAATTAAATTAGTTTTCACCTATTAAACAGATCATTACCAAACAGCTGTAAGTGTACATAATCCCATGGTAAATGGTCGACAATGGATGAGTTTAGCCTCAGATAACATCAAAAAATACATTTAGTTACTAGAGGTGAAGGAACGTCACTCTACCTTAAGGGCAGAAACTAAGAAATACATAAATTAGTCAACCAGTTATTCCAGGTAAGCAGTCTTCTCACAGTTACTTCCTGCAATGTTTTCTATTCACTCCACCTCGGACTCACTTGAGAAGTTGCACTGCTCTTTCCACCAGCATTGAACATCCTTGTCTACGTTGCGGCTCTTAAGGATTACCTCGGGTAGTATCTCTTGCTTTGGTGGAGATGCAGTCGTAGACCCTTCAGTCACATTTGGTAGACTCTTAGTTACTGTGAGAAGAGAAATTTGGCCATTAGATAAATGGGAGAGAAAGAAAAACACAATAGTAAAGTCTGAGAAGCACAAAAGCTAGCGAGTAAATGTACAAAAGAAGAAATAGTGGTTGGGACTAATGAACATTTTACAGGTTTTCCAAGTTCCGCTCTTTCTTTTGTTAATTTATCCTGGAATACGTTCGTTGATGATTAAAAAAAATGGCCTGTTCTCTCTCGACGAGCACTTCTCCCCTGGAATAGAGGTGGCCACGTCTGCCCTAGCAGCGAAATAAATCCCTATTAGAGGCTCTTCATTTTCAGATGTGGGAAGAAATGAGGCTGTCCAAAAAAAAAAAAATACAACCATATCAGGGAGGTCTGTGCTCTACATTCACCATGGAGATGGGTTTTGATTTTGCTGTTATCAGCCAACAGTTGATCCAGCATCAGCAAAACAGAAAACAGCCACTCAACACCTGAAGTAGATGCTCCAACCCCTGTTTCTAGGAAGCGTTAAGCATTCACCGTCGAATCTCTGATGGAGAGAGAGACCTTTCAATAACTCTGAAAATTCCAAAGAAGGGCATGCACCATTTAATTCTGATGCATGCCAAATCTCGTGAGACTTTTTTTTCATGCTTCCTTTGCACATTCCCGTGAATCTTTATGGTTTAGAAACTCTACCTTACAGTTTTGCTTTATTTGTCTTTACAGTTTCTGTTTGTTTTTTTTTTTTTTTTTTGATTTTAGAGAAATTGTTTAAGACTGAATCACATCATCCTCAAAGGTAAGATTTACATGTATGCAATACAAAGAAATCTGTTTGTGTATAATTAACCTGAAGCCATTCTAACGCTCCGCTTCTTCAGGCCTGGTCGTTCCTTGTCTGTGCGGACAGCACTGTCACTAAGGGTTGGACCCAGGAACTTCCGGCTAACTGAACCCTAAAGAAAAAGAAGATGAGTTATACCCAACAATTTATGGAGACTTCTGCTCAGTCAGTGCTTGTTCTTGCTTGTGAGAAACTGCTGTTTTTCCATGTATGAGATGCATTTTCAGGGAAAGCAAAACATGACCTGAATATACTACTGTACCGTTGCCAAACCACTCTAGCCAGCATTATTTACTCCCCTTATATTTACGATACACAATGTGTAATTAGATACTGAATACCGTTTTAGATGTAGATTTTGGAATAAAATAAATTTCTATATAAATATTTTTATTATGCTGAACATCTTTTGTTGTTTGCTTTTACTGTTAACCTCAGTAACAGGATGGCCATGAATTCAGTGAAAATCCTGCAAAAGTAACCAGAGGGCAGTGACAGTGTGTCGATCCCTTCTCAACACACTGTGCCTATAAGAGAAAACACCTTGAAAGTGGCTTCCAAACATAAATCTAATCTACACCTATTACATTTGACCCTTCTGAAAGACTATGGGATTGCAGAGAGAAAAAAACGGCAAAACCCAGAAAAATCCTAACCATCACAGCTGAGATAGACCATATCTACTTTACATCAAATTCGGACTGAACCAGTCAGCGGGTAAAGAGTCAACGCCCCACGGCGCAATAATATTCTGATCATAATGATGTACCTGTAAAGATCCCTGAGGCTGTAGCACTGGGTTCCTAAGTTCTACCTGACCCTTTTTTCTGCTCCGGGTCACCGCTGGGCCTTCTTCCTTACTCTCTTCACTGCTCTCTGCAGCACTAGATGACTGCTCGGTCACTGTGAAGAGGGGTTCATTCATCGCCCGAAGGTTGGAGATAATATTGGAATGTTCTTTCTGCAAGTTAAGTTTTTAAAAAACATATTAAAATCAAATATTTAAAGGCTGAAACATTAGCAATATGTATTTCACAAAATCAATACAAGTTTCTCCACAGACTCTTGTACAGCTGCATTCCATAGTAATAGAAAATTTTGACAGAAAAAATCCTTACTAGAGCTTTTCATTTTCAGGTGTTGGGAGAAACCCAGACAATTGACTGGAGAGTGAAGGGAGACACACACCTAACCCACCGCTCACCAAGGGAGGCAAGCCCAGGGCCTCAACCTCCCCAGTCCAGCCACTAGACTGGCATGCCACCCTCACACGTGATGAAACTAGTTTGCTTTTCTTGAAATTCCTGATCAAACCTTAAACCGGGAGTAGCAAGAACTGAAAGTTCTACTCTGCTGCAGAGGAGGTGATGAGAAATGTCAGTCTCTAGTAATCTCCATAAAATAATGTTGTTTTAAACCTACAAAGCTTCCCTATGTAGGGTGGAATCCATAAAATACATATGGATGACCAGAAGTGGTTTTTTGCCAATGAAGCCAGAAGTTAAAGTAAATGATTGTTAAAAAAAAAAAGTGCAAGCTACTGCTCTTCATAGACGACATGTCATCTTCATATGGAGTAGATGCTACGTTAATCAGTTCATTTGTGAAGTTCTTTCTGAAAAACATCACTTCCATTGTGCAGCCATTAGACAAAGTCATTGCCAGTGTGCTAAAAGTGGGTTATGGAAAGTGGTTGCTATGAAGCAACACCTGCAATTCAGCATCAGATCCTAGTATGAATCATATAGTTTATGGAATACATGCAGCATAGAAAGTGGAAGCGGAGGACACAAATCACAAAGCACAGTGATGTCGAAGAAGGTAATGTGGATGAGACAGTTTCTGTCGTCATCACTTTAAGATGTTTCTTCTGATGGCTTTGTCACTTTAATCAAGATTCAAGAAAACAGGATTTACTAAACCAGATTAAGGGTCACTGAAACAAAGGCGGCAACAGAAAGTGAAGAAGAAACATTTACTAAGCACATGCACAACAACAACAGGACTTTCCAATGTCTTGTGTTTTAAGCATTTTATAAAAAATTCAAGATTTACCTCCAGACAAAGATGGCTGATTGGTGTGGACAGGTATCAGAATATTTGTAAATAACAATGGCAAAAAAATAATGCAATATTTGCATTACAACTAAATGGAAATAATAAGTGCACCACACCAGTACTGCCAAGCTTTACTGTAGGAAACATTATACATGCAGATGACAGTAATAGTCAGCAGATTTAAAAATGAGAGCATACTTCATTCACACACACACACACACACACAACAACACACAATAAAAATGCATAGCAAACACAAGACAGACAGACAAAGATCTAGCTCCCTCCATTCTAAAGTGTCTCCAGTGTGAACTGAACCCAAATCCTCCTCAATGTTGCATGAAATTAAGTCAGATATCATACAAATGTATAAAGTTGTTAAACTTCCAGTCTTGAAACTGATAACCACGTGAATAAATAGTTATGCTTATTCTGTGGATTTGTCAAAAATTCCCCTTCTGAGAAAAGCACCGAGAGTCTAATTATTCAGTTAACAAAGTCAAAAGGGTGGGAAATTAGTTAGCCAGTAAAAGTGCACGCAGGCAGAATCCACATGGCTTTAACAAGCTTTTCCTGACGTCTAACCTACAACATCCATTTTACAGTCCTGAACCCCTAGTATTAATATTAGAAAAAAACTTCTCACTTCCACAAAAAATTTTAAAACTTACAACCTAACACCTTTGAACTGAGACACCTGCTTTCACAGTGCTTTTGAACTTTTATGAGGTGTTATAGTAGATAACACCTGCATCCTTTTCTTCTTATATAACGAGCAGCTATAAAATACCAAGAGGGAAAAGCAAACTATTAAATGACATTGGGAATAAACCCCTTTATCAGATGTACAAGCAAAAACTAAACACAAGATTATTTGCAAAACAAAGTTGCTGTGTTTTTCTTTGTTTGTTTAATTTCTGAATTCTACCTGCTCATGCACTCCAGCCCATCTAAGACTTGTTAGATTTAGTGGGAGAGGTCAAAAAAGTTTTTATCCTTTGTTGCAGTACGCACAGCTCTGATCCGCTTCAAGCACTTGTCCAGCCAGTTGCGGATGGTCTGCTTGGCCACCTCCTCCTCAATTGTGTACTCCAAATCCTCCCGTCCCAGCAGCTCTTCCAGCTGAAGGCTTTTCCGTATGTCGACTGACCGGTAGCTTAGCATGCTGCAACAAAAATCACACACAGCTCTCTCTCTCTAATTCAATTCCAAGTGCAGATGCAAACCTAATAATGTCATCAACAGCCTCGTCTTCATGTTTCCCTTTTCCCCAGCCAATCAGTTTAGCTTCACTGTTATAGAAAATACAACACCAACCATTTAAAAAATATGTTGTTAGTCTCTCTCACAGAGTTTTAAAGATGTGGCACTTGTAATTTTAAAGGGAAATGTCTAAGTAGAGCAATATATTAAATGTATATTAAAATACAAAGCAAATTTGATTTGATGTTAAGCTTCTCGGCCTTAAACATTGCCTATATACTTCTTACCTAGTTGCATGCCTACATACTTCAGATGTGTCGACATTTCTTTTTAAAACTATAATAATAAGAGTGTCTGCTGACAAATTAACATGACTCCTCCAAAAAAGGAGTAAATACTGATGGTGGTGGTAGAGAAAGATTATCAAAACAGATCCATTCATTAATTCTGCTAAACTGCCATTGATCAAAAACCCTCTACTTACATATTTCCTTGTGATGGTTTAATACCTAGTTTAATTGTTGCCCATGCAATTTACAAGAAAAGGTGAGGTGGGGAGAACACAAAAAACTTTCAGGTATTTCATCAAAACGGACAGATTGCAATAAAGTCACACTGGAGCTGGCTGGTTCTGGAAAGCAACTAAAATAATAGTTTGTTTTTTTTTCCCCCAAAAGCAATTCTTTACATAGATTTATCATTTTGCCAACAGAGATGGTGGTACAGATCTTCAAACTTCCTCCAACCACAATTTCCATCTTTTTTTTTCTCCTTTATAGCAATTGTTTCTTTAATTAGTTTCAATATCAGAAAGAAAACTATTCTCATCCGTCTCTAACTCAATGAGCCCCATAGAACAGCTGTTGCAGCTACCCTTCCAAAACGAACACCTGTCAAGGAAAGAAAAATCAACAACACCGTACCTCAGAACATCGTGGAAAGTCACATCGCCTCCGTTGTGCAGCTTCTCTATTTCATAGCACATGTGCTTGAACAACAACCGATCCTTTTCTAGATCAACTTCAAGGCGTCCCCGTAATAGCCGTAGCAAGAACTTCACTCGACGAGCAGGGATCATGCCCTAGATAAGGAAAAAACAACACAGTTTACTTTCAAATTCTTCAACATAACCCCCCTTTTTTTCAGGGTAGTTTTTAAAGCTGAAGGTTAAATGCAGAAGTTTAAACTAGTTCTGTATTATATTTCATTTATTCCATCAACAGTACGGGCAGCTAGACCCTACTCCGCCCCCCCCCAACCTAGATTAAGTGAATAAAGGATTTAATGGAACTCATCAGATTGGGAAAGTTTAGGGTGGGTGATTAAGGGCTGTCTGATGAGAACTGGAGATGAAACCTAAACCTCCCAATATTCAGCAAAAGTCGATGCATTGTTATGTTGGAAAGTAAATTATAGAGAACCTCTCCGAATGACGATGCAAGCCAAGTGATAGACAGCGTAAATATGTGCCTGACGAAAGAACAGAAAAGAAAAAAAAAATTATTGAGCAATTTTATTCTCATTCACTTTGTCAGTGACACATAAGAGAAGGGGAGAAAAAAACAAACTAAGCAATACGTGCAATTTAAAATAGGCATCTGGTTTTACAGCTCTATCCCAGGGCCTAACATCACCAAGTCACTTTTTGGTATCAGTGTAGACTGTGTCATGACTGCTGTTCTAACCCTTCATCCTTGATGTCATGTCTGGCCGATCATCACCCTGTGTCTGACACTTCACAATCCCTCAATGCGAATCCTGGAAACTCCAATTTGTCATTACCTGGTTCGAAACACATCTTCCCAAACAAGTCATTTTCTGCGACGTCTAGAGCGGAACCTTTCCAGATCACATCAGAAGACAAGGAATTTCCACACATCTTTGATACATGAAAGGTGGGTGGTACTCTCTGGCTTTATCATGTGCTCTCTATTTACCATCCAATCATCCTATTTCTTGAATGTTTCATTTAAATGGCCAACTCCAGAATACATCAGCCGGTTCTGCTAAGCTAGTGCAGCCACTCTTCGTACCTGCCTCAGATGATATTCATCTGCCTAAATATTCTTAAAGAAGAGAGTAAGCATTTATTGAGGGATGTTCTGATAATTTTTGGGGACTGAAGTGGGATTGACTGTTTACTGAAACATGAATTAGAACCAGTAGAGCACGTAAATAAAGTAAGTGAAATACCTTAGACTGATTCTAAAATTAGAAAGAAAAACTAAGAACAGAAAGTTACAGGTAATATACTATTTATGTAAAGTAGAGGGTCAGTTTAGTCATTCCCCGTTTACTAAAAAGTTTAGTTACTACTAATAGGGTGATGAGAAATGTCCAAACTTCTATTTTTTTGTAAAAAAGAAAAGAGTTTATCATTAACTTAAAAGCCTGTTAGACAGAGCATGAAATATGTAAATGAAATTGTAGCCCCCTAATTTTGTCCCTATTCCAAAATACCTGGACATTTTAAATGTGTTACCTGATTTTTCATAAACATTTTTAAAAAAATACTTTTCTTTATTCAAAAACAGAACTGCACCATCAGAAACACTTCAAACATTCAAATAAATAGTATCATGCTATTTTAAATTTTCAGAGAACCTAAGAACAAATTTATTCATTACATTTAGTAACCTTTGTCAAATACTGTTGCTTCCTGTGTGTGTGTGGTATATAGTAAGCTTGATCTGATTCACTGAGTGACCAGCAGAGGTGACGTGTGAAAAGGTAAAGAAATGGTAGCCAAGCGATGAGATACATACGTACCTTGCGATTTATGTCCACCAAATTCCATGTGTTTTGGAATTGTCGGATATCATTGTAGCTGAGTAAGGCATCTTCTTCATTGGAGTAGAACAATGAGAAGTTCTCCATAATAATGGCTGAGGAATGAAATTTTGAAGATTAGAGAACTAATGGGTTTCTGGCATTTGCAGTAACCTGGAAATGTGAGCAGTCGTATGAATAGAAATTGCTTCTCTACTAACTTTGTATTTACTCAATTAACAGTTCTCTGTTTATCTTGATTTCCTGATGAGGGACCTTGTTCCAGTCCCCCTTCCACTAACACAGTCAGCTTGCATTATCTTAGCAGCATTTTCTTCCTCTGCAACCCAACATGCTCATGTTCCTATTCAGACACACCTCTGAACTATCACCATCTGATGATCAGAATTCTCATCTAGCTCAATTCAAGTCCTGTGATGAAAGCCATAACTGCTTTGGTTGAAAAGCATCTAGCTGCTATTGTTAATTTTTGAGAAAATGTAGACGAAAGTGAGATAGCAGTTACATAAGTGACAATGAAAACTATGAGCCCGCAACACGAAAACACCATCATGAGGTTTTCCAGGAACATTATGCACCAACCCATAAGAAAGAAAGAAAAAAATTTAATCTGATAAACTACATATCAAAAACATACAAACCATTAACTGAGATGGTCTTATCATTTCAAGCTTTTTGCCTAATTATGGAAACATCAAGTTACCTCTAAAGAGTGTTAAATTTAGTACATACCAAAAGCCTTATGTCAATGTATTTATCTAATATCATTTCTTATTACTAAGTTGCATAATTGTTAACACCCACTTTTTAAAAAATAAATGTTAATGAACCTCATTATTACTGCTTTGTTTGGCAGATAAAAATGCCCCATATGCAACAAGGATTATCCGTTAGTGCCCTTCATAAAACTGATTGATTCAGGTGGAAAACTGTAGAGGAAGTTTGAATTGCAGTGTGATTTGTGAAGAACCATTTAAGTTAACCACCAGATTTAGCCATGAATGCAAAGAACCTAGAAAGGAAGAAAAATCTAAAAACACAAGAGCAGGAAGAAAGGCTGCTGGCAGAAAAGTCCAGAGCAAACCATTTCCTGAAGCCAAGTAACAGCTGACCATGATTCCTCTGCAACAGTCAGCATCCCAAACCTCTATCACTTAAATACATTGAGAGAGGTTGTAGAGATTGGCCAAGTTTTATCCAGAAAGCCCTTGCTTAGACATTGCTAAAGGTGACTTGACTGAACTAAATTATGGTGCAATGTATTATGGTTGGGTAAGAGAGCAGGGTTAAATGCCAGAAGAATGTATAAGCAGATTTGCATTTTGACTACAAATAAAATTGGTAGTGGAAATATGGAAGTAAGGGACTGCTTTGCTAGTGATCAGATTTAGAAAATGTGAGATTCTCACAAAAGAAATATCATGGTATTCTGCAATATCAAACAATTCCATCACTTTGTTGGATGATGGGTTCATAATTCAACAAGACAATGGTCTGATATACAATGTAAAGCTCAATATGCAATATCCTACTAGAAAAGAATAGGAATTTCTTAGAATCCCCCCTCCAAATCTCCAGATCTGAATGTGTGTGTGTGTGGGGGGGGGGTGACCAGAGAGAAGGGTCTGCGTCCAAGAATGCATTACAGTTTGCAGCAAGGAAAGAGGTACTACATGAACTCTTCATTTTTTCAGATGTGGGAGGAAACACCCATGCAGCTGGCTGGTAAAGAGGAGCAAAAGGAAACTCTGCTTGGAAGACAGGCCAAACTGAGTCAGACCCTGGAAGGGGTTCAAACCTGGGCTCTCAGCCATGGCAGCCCAATAGTCTAACCACCAAAACACCATGTGTACCAAGGTGAATGCTGCCGGCTGTTATAATATAAATCACATGAAATGTGTTAGTCAATGGCAGAAATAGCAATTAAAAAAACTCATCAAATGTATTGGTCAAAAAGCAATTTTACTAAAAAGAAATAGTGCCTACAAATATGCTTCAGGAAACATTTACAATTATTTATATGCATAATTTGTCATGGAGACTAAAAAAAAATAGATAAAAAACTCTGGTTTACAGTTCTTTTAATGTTGTTAAGATTGAAGATTTTAATAGATATCAGGAAATGTTCTGCCACTAATCGTATGGTATCTATATGGAATACTTTGCCAAGGGGACAACAGTAATGGTGTGTACTAGAGAAACTAGAGCAGACAGCAGCCATTCATTTTTTGCAAAACTTAGGCAAGGTCTATACAAGTTGTATTAAGTAATGTGATGAAAATGTCTTCCTAATTGTCAGCAGACAGAGACTAGCTCCAGATTCCATGCCATCTCACTTTAATGCTTTGGTACACAACAAACTCCCACAAACAGCAATGGTTTATTTTGCACTACAGAATTAGAAGCGAAAAGTTTTGTTTTTAACTGTTGTACTGAAGAATTCACAGCGATCATAAATGTACTGTATATTGGTATGGAGCTGAGCTGAAATCACACCTGGGTTGGGGTGGGGTGGGGTGGGGGCATCACTAATTTGTTAGTTACTGGGACCTTTGCCTGAAATTTTGCAAATAATCCCAGACCCTCAGAGTTAAGCAGGCTTTTTACACACGGACGTCTTTGGTGAGATTTATTGTGGGTTTCTGCAATGTGTCATGCCATATGTCCACTTACCCACAAGCAGGTTGAGCACAATGTAAGTGATGATGATGTAAAACGAGCAGAAGTACATCAATGAGGCCGTGAAATTGCCGCAGTCTGTCTCCCAGTAGTTTTCCTTTATTGTGCAGAATGGTGGACTGATCTGAAAAGCAAGCAAGCAAGCACAAGCACACACTCGGGTAATAAAGACAGGTTAAAGAAATTAAAGTTTTTTTATTTTTTTTTTTTTTGTTGCAGATGCTGCATACAGAAGCTTAAATTCGTGCAAAACCCATGACAAATCTCGGTCAGAATAAGCTGGCCACAAAACCCCCAATTAGGAGTGGGGAGAGAGTCACCGAGTTCACATCCAATTACTCATCCATGAAATCATATTCAAAGAGTATCTCCCCAAGACCAAGCTCCAAGTTATTTTAATAAAATTAAGACAAAAAATTTGTTTGTATTTTTTTTTTCAAAATTCTAACCTACACCTGTATCACTAAGCACAAGTTGAGGCATAGAGGCTATGATGTACACTGTACCTGCTGTGCATGATAGGTGTGTTGATTGAATAAACAACCAGTTAAACATAAATGCTATCCAGGGCCTCACCAAGTGCTACAAGGAAGGTAAGAAACAGATGGCATATGGATGGTTACAGCAAGCAAAAAAGAAAAAAAAAAAAAAACATGACCCCTTCTGATTCCAGATTAGCAAGAGCTCGAAAGCCTCCAGTTAAATTATCTCTGTTACCCAGGTGAACAAGCCTTAACAATCGATCATGAAAGGTGCAGCATTCCTGAGTATTCAGACAATGGACAGAACGTGAATCTTTAGTTAAATCTTTTTGAACAGATGGCTAAGTCGTCTCACAACTACAACTATTACCTTTTATTGAGAGATAATTAAACCTGTAATGAATTAATTCCAATCCCAAATGAACTTTAATTTCATGCTCATGGCATACATCATGAACAGGTCCCCAAAGTATGCTCTATCTTATGTACCATGTTTCTGAAGTTTGTGAGAATCAAGAAAAAAAGGTAACTCACCATGCAGTCATGCATGATCTTGTTCCAATCTTCTCCTGTGACAATGCGAAACAAGAGAGCAATGGCATTGGGTGCAGTTTGAAAATTTGCATGTCTAAAAGAAAAAAGAAATAAGAAACACTTGTATTTTTTTTTTTACTACCTTATAAAGGCATTTTCTACAAGTTAACAGGTGCAGATGTTGTTTTTCCCCTCCTGACACCTATTAACAGTGGAAAGGAAAAGCTGAAACAACAAAGTTAAGGGGGAGGTTCAGGCTAAAATTGAGATATAAAATATATACAACAAACATCCTGCTTACTGAATGCATTCTAAAAGAAACCTTCATCTTGTCAAACTGCTGCCCTGACTTTCAAGGTCTAAGAACATTATAAGGGAAAAGTGTGGGGTATCAATCTTGGTAACCAAACTAGTTACCTGGGTATGTGTATGGAGAGGGGAGACCTCTTGAAAGGTAGTCAAGGTGAAAACCAGTCAAGAGTTACCTGTGGCACTTCCAACACAAGTATGTGTAAAACACCAGTGGGAACTCTTCATTTTTTAGATGTGGGAGGTAGCTGGAGTGTCTGGAGGAAACTTTCACGGATGGCTGGTAAAGAAGAGAGAAAGGAAACCATGCCAAAAGAAAGACCAAACTGAGCCTGTGCTAACCACTGGCTTCCAAAAGCATTTTAAATAACATAATGGTCTTTGTATAATTTACTGAAGAAACAAGAGTTTTAGAGGTCCATTTGTTAGGTAAAAAGTTAACATTTACTTGTTGGATAAAAAAAAAAAGATTTCTATTTAGGAGTTAACATACCTGTCCAGATTGTAGCCATACTTGACTGTGCCAAAGAGGATGACTCCAGCATATGCATAGAACATCATTAACAGAAACATACCCATGATGATGAAGAAACTCTTCAGTACAGACATGACTACTGTCTGCATCAGCATTGTCAGTGTAGCCTAGAAAATACAACCAATCTATGAGACATACCTAAAAAGATGCTCCTAAAGGAATCAGGATGTTCAATGTTTTCGCCTTTGTATAAAGATGGTGGTAAGTAATGGGAATAATTGACATACTACTATTCAAATTAGAAAAATTTCATGTGATTATTAGATTATTTTATCACAAGACTGAATATCATCATTATGAATTTGGAAAGGGGCATAAAAATATTGTTATTAAATATATGAAAACAGGTGTCAAATATTATAACCATATCCGATTCACTAGTTTCTACAAGGGAGACTACCCTGGCAAAGGCAGAATAGTGCTGACATGGCTACCTGCTTAAGTGTTTTTTTACCTTCTTCAATTTTAGATGTGGGAGAAACCTTAGGTTTCTAGAGGAAACTCACACAACTGCTGGTAAAGGGGACCAAGAAGAGAAACCATGCTTGCCAAACTGAGCCAACCAAGTGAGGGTAAAACCTCTTGGAAGTCCAGAGCCTAAACACTGGGCCCCCAGCCATCCATATCGTTGTTATGGGTATGGAAATTAGCACCAATGCATTCATACAAATACAGGAAGGGGCATTGAATATTGTCATTATGGGCATGAAAAAGTGAGTCAGATGTAACAGCTTTTCTTTCTTGGTTTCTACCATAACCATGCCACTGGACTTTGAACATTAGAATAAAGACAGACAGACAGACAGAGAGAGAGACACTTACGTGTTTTCCTGCAATGGTGAAAAACCTCAGTACAATGATAATATACCCAAAAGAATTGCTGATTTTGTTCTAGGAGAAAAACAAAAAAAAAAAAAAACAAATAAAACAATACTTAGTTTATTTATTTATTTATTTATTTATTTTTTTAAAAATTCTGTTCTTTCTGATATACTGACATCTGGCAGCAGACGGCTGCTCTATTCCATGACTTTTATGGGTGTAAGAAGAGCAACGATCATCAGTCTGCATTTTGTTGGGTTTCTTTTTCCTGCCTCGATTTTGAGGTGCAGCCAGAACGGCTGAACGAGTAGGAAGAACACCAGTCTCTTACAGCAGGATAGTTCTGAAAGGATCACCCTCCCCACCCCATCCCAAATTTTGTGACGAGTTCTTGAAATCCTTTACATATTCCTCTGGCAAGGAGGAAAAATCCAGGAAAAATAAAAGATTCTTCAGAGCTGAACCGACGCAAGAACAGCGGACTCTTTCTTCCTTCTAATTACCCGCTAAATAAAATCTTCGCAAAGTGGAGAAATCACGTCCTGGAATAAAAACAGTTCAGATGCATTCACCAAATTTAATTTTAGCATAATTAAAAAAAAGAAACAATATAAATAAAAAGAACAGTGAAACGCCTTCTGTTATTTTATTTCTGTCTTACTGCTTCAAAGCAACTTAATAAAGATTGTTTCTAATTAGCTATCAAAGGAACCCCATGCACAGGAGGAGGAAAAAAAAAAATAAACTTTGGATACTGGAACCTATGATACTAAAATCCTGAAAATCAACACAGATTTACTTCGTTTCCCAATTCATTGCTCTTTCCAAGTGTACAATGCCAATAGAAAACTAAAAGGCAGCAAATTAGTTATCGTGGTGAAAGCCACAGTTAAGCAATGAATGGGTTTGGGCTAATATACAAGCCTTAGCAGCAACCCATTCTGCAAGATAGTTTACTCTGGTTTCTGTCCCACCAAGATGGCATGCAGCAACACCTTTCAAGCCAGCCAATGTTTTCAATGTCTACGACACCTTGCCTTTTCTGACTAAGGCTCCATGTTCGACCACAAGCTAGCCCTGGACAAAATAATCAGGAGCCAAGAACAGTTTAATCATCGACATTTTCAAATAACCTTGACGCTTACTTGGAATATGAAGTGCAGCACAATCCAGATGACACCCAGGATGGTAACAAACATGTCAAAGCGGTTCCGCCGACTTGTCCAATAGCCAGTAGGGTACAAAGCTATCATCTTCATGATGACCTGAGATAATGAGGAAAGCACATCAACTTAGTTCAGTAGTTAGAAGAAAGCAAGGAAAAAATCACAAGGAAGTAGAAAACATGTATCAACAGAGTTTTTAAACAGATTTATACTGTCACTACATTTAAACTGGTGTATGCCATCACTACTTGTAAAACAATTATACTATAAACACATTCAATGGTAATTTATTCCTTTCATGAATAATTCCTTTACTAAAAGATGGCTAAAGAACTAGTAGTTACGATCTCTAGTATTTGGAACTGCAAACAGCCCAGAAATTTGTCTCCATCCACACAATCAAAATCTGTAATTGTCTTATCAGGTTTCTTGGAGTCTGTAGATGCTGTTGGCTCATTAATTAAGATTCTACAGTGATCAAGAGTGCTGAAAAAGCATAACCATGGGCAATAGCGAAATCCTTTGATAATTGACTAAAAGAACTAAAACTAAGAAAATAAATATTTAAAAAAAAAAAATGAAACTGAAACTAAAAATGATGATGATGCCAGTTTCAAAAATGAAACTGAGTCTGAGAAAATGTTCATTTTCTGCTACATACATCATTATTCGAGAGCAGTCAACTGAAAATAACAAGTAAATCTTATCTACATTGTCTTATATAATGGTAATAAGGCACAAAAAATCTCTTAGCTGAATAGAACCCTTTAATAAAAATTATATGCTCTGTTAATTTATTTATGTTTATGAGGTTTCAAAATGTAACAGGTCCATTATCCCTGTGACTATGACTGAATTATCTATCCAAACTTCCATATTTCGCAAATACATATACATACTTAGTTGAAGAGGGAAAGAAGCATTCCAGTCTAAACTTCAGAATTAAAAGCAAACCAGAAAACATTTAACACCGTACTTCAACTTTAGCTCAGTGGTCACAAGGAGGCAGGGAGCCAGAACCTCACTTTGTTAATCACCTCTGGTAAAAGGGCAATTAGCTGTGTCGTGCTTTCATTTACCGGTCCTTACCTCACACAAGAAGAGCATGGTAAATGCAGCGGAAATACTGGCCAGGATGAACGTGATCTTGTTCTTCACCCACTGCAACAAACAATAAAACCAATCAAGTGCTGTTTTAACAGCCGTAGACCTAAACATCCTTGAGGAGACGAGTTCTTGCAAAGGTGCAACTATAGAATAATTAACTTTAATAAACACACACTTTGCAATATTACTTAGACTAAAGAATACCATTTTACCATGGATGCAAAAACTGTTGCATTCTGCAAGCAGAAGTGTGAAAAGAGTGATTATGGAAAACATCAAAGCATCTGTCACCCGCTTACAACAGCCCTACTGCAGAAGGACAACCCCTCCTCTGGTCTGGCCATTTCCAATAGAGCATTTTTTAGACAACTGTCTGCTGATGGTTGGTTGTCCAATGCTTTTCTAATAACGAATAAACTCAAACAAGGATGAATCTTTATGCCTGCAGTGTCCTTACTCACCTCTTATTTGAATATAACTCCTGGTGCTGTTTTGTCGGGCTCCGCAGCTCTGACCGGAGCAAATAACTCACCACAAATTGCAATGTGCATTGTGCTGCTGCGAAGCCTGGTGTTCTAATGCATGCACATTCATCCCCTTGCAAGAATCCAAACGCATCACCTGCCATCAACCATGAGCACTAAACGGGAAGGCAGAGAAACTGATGGGATAGCGCACAGCGTGCTGCCACACCACGCTTATCCGCCAGAAGCTCAGATTGTCCAGTCGTGTCTGTTCCCCCCTGCCACCTTGAACAAGCCTACAGCCAGCCACAGTCTGACTCTGGTATCGGAGGCAGCCAGCATCTGCTCCACGAGAAAGTCCCACACGCAACTGAGAGGAAAAGTGCCACAAACAGTTCTGTTCTCACTGTTGGCGTCTTAAGAAGCAGCTCTAAAAAGCGAGCGCCATCCAGACTGCCAGTGACCTCTGAACAGATCCGTCTTCTCATGCACTGGTCTACAAGCCACCAAGATTTCCCATCAAGAAGAAGAGAAGAGAAGAGAAAGAAAAAAAAAAACAAAAAGCAGCAGCAGCAGAAATGGTGGCCTCTACATCATTCTGGGAAAAACTTACCGGGACGGCAAGAAGACTGCAGTTGGCCAGCACCAGCACTGCTATGGACCGCTTGAAGATGATGTGCTGTGTGATGTCATACATCAGGGCTCGAAAACCATTTCCATCTGTAAAGATAAAAAAAAACAGACAAACAAAAATAATCTTCTCGAATACATACATATACACAAACACATACATACACACACACACACACCACACTCATACATATGTGCAGAGAAATCTGTTAAAAATTATAAAGTTATTTGCAATATTAATTTAACTATAAAAAAAACAATTGTATATAAGTGATAGAGTAATTTTAAAGAGAAAGATAGTAAACATTTTACTTTATTCTGAATTTAGAATTAGTTGAAATGGTCAGTGCCCACAGATCCAATGTCACGTCGCTGTGTAAGTTAAATTTTAAAAAACAAACAACCCTTTTGGCCAAATTTTGAAGATATTAAAAACAATAAAAAAAAAAAAAACTAAGGTGAAATAACATTAATTTAAACCTGCATTTATAGTTATGTAAAAAAAAAGACAATATTTAAAATATATATAATTTCTTTTCGAAATATATTTAAAAATTGTTATGATTATTAAATTGAAATGAAGATTTACAATGTTAATCACCTTCAAATGTTTACTGCCATTTTTGTTTATTGTGAAAATTGAAAGCTTAAAAGAATGAAAGGGAAATGTTACAGTTTTATCGGAATATTGATCATAGATATTCTTAAAATAAAAAATTAAATGTTCACTGAATAAATTAGTTAACAGACTGTTTAAACGACTCATTTATAGCTGGGTGCTTGGACTTCATTCATAGAACATCCTCCATGCTTTATGTATACACTAATATACATATATATAGTTTACAGATGAAGTTTTTCCTTTGAGAGAAATCTGAAAACAAATCCAATTTCCAAGAGTCAACTGAACACCAGAGACAATCACATCTATGAAATTTTAAAATGTAGCCCATGTTTCATAAAGATGCAGATTCTACTCACCTGGCCGAGGCGGGATGTGTAATGGCTGAGCCAGCTTAATCCTTCCCTTCAGATCCAGCCACCGCCTCTGATCCACAGTCAGCAAGGCTGTGCCCTGAAATACCCAGTCTGGATGTTACTTGTTACTCCCAACGCTCCCACAGACAATGGGAGGTTTAGGGAGAATAGAAGACGCTATTAGCAACTCTGTTCCCTACCATTAGGGCCACAGAGGAATCATTTACCTCCAGTTTTGGTTCCAATTAAGATTTTCTGCTTATAAATTCTAAGTGTTTTGGCAAAAATTCTAAGAGATAAAAAGTAGAGGGGACACATTTTGAATAAAGAAGAACAAAAGGTAGGACTCAAGTTTCTCTCTCATCTTAGATCACACTGTCCAGAGAGATAAAAAAAACCCTTACAGCACCTATGAAGATCACAGAAGTGAGTCCATGAGAGGCTCATTTAAAAATGATTTTTTCTTTTCCAATGAGGATGAAATCAGTTTAATTCCAAGCATTCATTTAGGTTTTCGTATTTCTTGTATGAATTTCTTTTCTTTTCTTTTTTTGCCATCAGCATGTTTTCTTCCTTTTGTTCAAATTTAAGTTTACCACAGCTAAGTTTAACGTTAATTACTCAGGAAAAGAAAGTAAATGATAATATGGACGGTGAAGAACAGTCAGGCTGAGTCATGACACCTGGGCTTCCTCAATGCGGCATGATGAGAAAATGAGGTCTGAATGAGTACAAACCACACAGCTTTATAAATCACTGACGTTTCCATTAGAATAATTCAAGATTTATCAAATTCAGAATGAAAAAAGATAAACTAATTAAATAATTTATTAATTATAAAATCATATGGTGTTTATTGCTGTTAGTTAGATCAAAACTTTTCAAGTTTAATATATAAATGAACTTTCCTTAATTTCAGATCTAAAATCACAATAAGTAGTCCTGAAATCTAGTTACACAAACAGATATTTACTGTACCTTATTTTCACTGTAATTAGCAATGACCACACCCACAAACAGAGTCAAGCCAATCATGTAGCCAATAAACACAAACACATGGATGTAAATAGCATGGAACTAAAAAAAAGAGAGAAGAAACTTTAAATTATATTAAAGTGTTTTCTGTGTGCAGGCTAAGAGGCCACATTAAGACAAAATTGTATACTTCAATGATCTAAAAAAAGGAAATGATCTATATTTATATGATAGACAGACACAAAATCTGAAGGAAAAATTTCTTAACAGATAGAGAATAATAGAAAAATAATCTATCAGGAAGTACGATACAAGATTTACTGATTTAAGTTTTCAATTATTGAAGAAATAGCAATACGAACAACATATTATGAAAAAGAGCATAAATTAGCATTAAAACATTCAGATATCTTATTGTACCATAATATATAGTGAATTAGTGCATGTACTAGTGTTAAAAATGTTGTTTCCTGAAATAAGGCATGCTGGCGAATGAAATAATATAACACTACTGTGCTAGTAACAATATTTGCTCCATGACTGGAGGTAAAATAGTGCTCGGATTGGTACTGCTATACCAAAGCAATGCTTGTTCCATGACATAGGGTAGAAAGACATGCAGTACTACCAAAAATAAATATCCTGGAATATAATATAGAATGGTGCATACACCACTACTACACAATTAACAAGGTTTGGTTCATAATAAGGAAGACGGTGTATTCATTATGACTACGTTGCCAATGATGTTTTTTTTTTACAACAATAGTTTATTTCAGAATGTCCTAATACACTGGCAGTGTATATTATGGCCACTGGCATATTTAAAAGAATTGTTTCATAGAGTCTTACCTAGTTCAGTTTACTTTTCCAAATGAAAATTGTAGTTTTAAATATCCCCCCTAGAATCCATTTACAGTAACCGTTGCGTGACACAATGTGATGGACAGTAATAATGAAAAAAAACAGACTACAATCTTACCCCGCCAACTTGTTCAACAATCACATCTCTAATCTCCAGCCAACCTTCAAGGGAGAGAACCTCAAACAGGGCCAGCATGGCATTCCCGATGTTATCAAAATTAAAGTTTCTTGGATTTGCCCTGAAAAACATTCGTAAAGATCTAAGAATGAATGATGTACAACTACAGAAGGACAGCCTGCAGCTGATTGTTGTTATCATGGAAAAAAAAAAAAAAATTAAAGGAACATTTTATGAGCTGATAAATCTGCATTTATTTTATAGAGAAAAAAAAAAGCAAAAATAATATTTTCTGATATAAGCTACACTAGTGAATACAATGTTACTATGCTATTAAAAAATATTTGTTCCATGACTGAAAATAAAATGGTGCTCACACTACTACCACTATAGAGAAAAAAAGCTTCTTCCATAATATAGGGTAGAAACAAACATGAAATACTACCTACAATAAATGCCCCATAATATATTGTTGAATGGTGCATACACTACTACTATACTGCTACCTTTATTTTCTTTTTTTTATTTTTACAGCTATAGCTGTTTCCCCTCATATTTTAGAATGTTCAACCACACTGGCACTGTATGCTATGGACACCAAGTTTATAGAGACAGCAAACAAATAAACAACAAAAAAAACTTAATAACAAAAGCTCAAAAAGGTCTCCACAAACAAACACTGACAAGTAGTAGCAAAAAGTCTTTCTTTGTTTTTTAAAAAACTTATCAAATACCATGGGTCCTCACAAAAATTTTCCCCCATCAGAACAACGACATCCATTTAAACTTTATGCAACAAAACAGGGGCTTATAGAAGATATTACCAATACTAGGATATTGTTGCATATAAACCAAATGGGTTCTGGTGGACTCATGAAAACTGGACACACATTATGGCCATTCCCTCAATGACAGAGAAAATACTAAGGATGTTCAAATGAAGCATCACACTGATTATAACATTGCCAAAACAACATAATTTTCAAACAGCCAACCAAGATTTCCCTAGATGAAACAATGCTGATACAAATACCACAATATAGCATCAGATCACTGTAAATATTTACATTTATTTGTCATATTAGCATCCTTGTTTTTGATTAAACTTTGGAAGATGGAGCAATATGTTCAATCATCCAAAAAATCAATCACTCAGGAAAGCAAGATGAAATAATTGCTCCAGGACAAATTCTGAAAATTTTCACCCACTGCAATGCTCAAATCAAGACAGCTAGAGCATGTGGCATCCTGACATTGTTTCTCTTTCTTACTCGCAAATGCTGCTAGCTTACAAAAGAAGGTTACACACAAACATGGAAAAGGTTAGAAACATCAGCATCTGCAAACTGTTCATCAGTGCTGCACCCAGAGTAGTAATTAAATAATCACCGTCTCTTTAGCAGTCTCGAGTCAGGAAAAGAAAGAGCTACAAAAGGGAAAAAGGAGAGCAAGTCAGGGGAGGATGTGAAACTGTATCCACTCACCACACTCGGGGCACAAGAAAGCCAACTGATGAATTATTGGGGCCCGAATCGATCTTCAACTTTGTCACAAATATTTTAGCCATAAACACACCAGTACAGTTCTCCTGAAAAAAAAAGATATAAATAGATTAATTAATTAAATAATGTAAATGCATCAAATAAACAAAGCTCTCAAAGATTCTCCAAGATCTAACATTCATGTGAGGCACCTGTTTTTTGCTTTTAAAGAGCAAATCGATGTTGATTTTAAAGAACTGTATCACACTACTAAACTAAAGTTAGCTTCACATTTTAGATTCTTGATAATTTATGCTTTCTGACTTGAATTTCTTTATAAATCTCAGCAACTTAAGGTTTCTACCTGCTTCCTACTGCCTTAAATACTGCAAAGTATTTGTTTTGTATCACCACGAAAAGGTAAATCGGTCACGTGAAGGAAAGTTATTGTTACATGAATTTATATCAAATCAGCTGAAGCAAATTTAAAAAAAAAAAAAAAGTCTGATATAGAAAATAAATAGAAATACAAACAAGGCAAATGTTTATTATTTTCACACGAGTGTTATTCTGACCATCTGTACGCTTTTGACATCGTTAGAAAACTTAAGGGACACAAATGATGGCAGGTAAGCATACCCTCGTTTTGATGATCAGGTCATTGCACCTAGCAAGCCGGCCTCCAAATAAATGAACTCCAAATGTCGCAAAGACGAACATCAGCACAATAAGCAAAACAGAGACCTGGCATTGGAAAAAAAATCATCATTAGATACTAACTACTCAAGAATTAGCCTCCAGTATTTTGATTTATTTATTTGTTCTTTGTTTCTTATTCTGTTTTAAGGTGAATTTTATTCATTGTTGGACATTTGTTTTTGTTCTAAGCAAATATTATATCGTACCTTTCAAAGAATGAGACAGTAGTTTTTGTAGATCAAAATTTTTCATTGTTGTTATCCTATACTCATTATATTTCACTTAATTCACTCCTAAAGGTGAATCTTTGCCAAACCTTTTTTTTATAAATTTAAATATAGCTACCTAACCAGAGAGTTTTATTTCAGATTATGAAAAAAAAAAATAACAATTTTAATTCAATAATCTGGTAAAAATCAATATCATTAAAATCTGCATACATTTCCTTTAAAAAAAGTAAATATTTAATTGTTTTTTAGTTAGATTAATTATTTCTAGTTATGAAATTGTTTTAAAAAACACAAGAAAGTCATTTGGTTTAAGAGTATGTAAGCTATCGTAAACAAAATACCATAGTTTACAAACTTCTTTAAAAGCTGTGTATATTACTTTACAAAATTAACTATAAACAATATTATATTAGATGAAATATGTAATATGTTGATAATTTTTTTGCTACACAGATATTCAATTACTGGGTCTAAAAGCTGGTGTCATAATCTGAGTAAATATTCTTAAAGTGAAAACAACTGTAAAGATGGCTGTGGGTCCTGTAATGCATCAGAACGACAACAGAGACAAGTGGTTCATATTTACAATGGTGTCTACAGTACTGATGTAGGAAGAATACAAGATAGTATACATCAAAAAATCCTGTCTACAGAAATCTCTGCTTTGTGGGTACTAAATAAAGGGAAAGATTATCTTGTCCCAACTCAAGAATGAGAAGAATTAGTTTGTTAAATAACAGGGGGAGATGTCTGTGTTATGTCCAAAATTTTTTTTTCATCCTTAATGAGCTGTGTGTGTGTGTGTGAAATTTTCCAAACAACCTGCAACACCTTTGGATGCATTAAAAAAACAAACAAAAACAACAAAAATCGTTTTCTATAATTAAACTTGTTTCACAAAGTGGACAGGTGCAACTCCTTGGTTACCAATGCCCACCCCACTGTCTGCTGAAGGAAGAACTAAACACAACAGTTTAAATGCCAGCCCTTGTAGCGATAAAAAATTTCTTACCAGCAGGATCTCCTTGAAGCCACGGACGAGTTCATAGACAACCTTCCTCATGTGCGGTACCAGGTTGAAGATTCTTAGTGGTCGCAGACACCTGAGAATCATCATCACCTGTGCACTTGACTGTGCTGGAACACGCCCCGGCATCCAACACAGAAACACCAAACTCACCTGAAAGACACCACCAGTCAATCATCAATCAACCCTGAAGTCCATTTTTTTTTTCTTTTGTCTTCTAAAAAAAAAAAAAAAAACACTTTTATTAACTGTTTCAGATTAAGAAATGGAGAGCAGGCACAAAAACTTACCCCATAAATAAACAGGTCGAGAATTCCACTGAAGTCCCTGACAACGGCCTGAGGTGTGAAAAACAATCCCCCTGCCAGAGTCTTCAATCCCATCTCTATACTCATGCAAATCACGAAGGTGTATTCAGCAATCTGAGGAGGGGAGAAAAACACCCAGAAATCATTTCATTATTTTTATTTTTATTTGTAACTGTCTTAACCCTCTCCTGGCTAAATGTAAATTAAAAAAAAGAAAGAGATGTTTTTTTTTTTAATATTCAAAAGAGTTTCTGTAATCCCACATTTGTCATCAAGGAGTATGCAGATGGTAAAATGGTGGGAGAGGAAACACGTACTTGTAGCTCTTTGGAGTTCATGATTCTCTGCTGTGGTTTCTCCAGCATCATCGAGATGCAGGACAGCACTGTGACAATAATCATCATCCAGTCCAGATAGGTGACCAGACCCAACAGTTTGCTGCAATGGGAAAAATTTCTGATGCTGACCAAAAACACGGCGCAAACACTACCACTACAATTATACTACACACATTTACAAATCTAAAAAAAAAAACAACATTTTTATATCAAACTGATGAGGATCCAGAAGGGTTTTTTTAAAAAAAAAAAATCTTATCCTTTACTTATTTCCTTTTTAATTATTCTCTTTCACTTATCCAGACAAATGATGGGGGGAGGGGGGAAACTTCTTAGTTAATGTTGCAGGAAAAAATGTAGCACAAGGGAGATAATTCAGCTAAAAAAAAATGGGCTTCTGAACAAAGTAAAATGATAAGCATTGAAAAAAAAAAAGTTACAAGATTTAGTGTTAGAAAAGGGATTTTATCGGATAATTAAAGCTGTGCCCACTTACTGAAACCGTTTATATTTGCTCTTCACCTCCATGCTGGTTATTGGGTCACTGGGCACATAGTGGTATTTGGCATTGACTACCATCTGGCAGATCTTGCGAAACTTCGTCTCTCTGCCAACCGTGAACAACGGAGTATCGAAGTATGGGTGATTCTCCCTGAGATCTTCCTCCTGCTGGTTCCTGGAAGCATTGCAAAATAATCCGTCAACACGAGCAGGTGATAGAACGTAGTTAGCACAGCGCGTGCACTTATTGCAGTAGCAGAACGCACAGTTCAGTTCCACTGGGTCCTGGAATGTGTTTGACACGCACAGTGGCCCGAAAGTCACATGCCACAGAGTAAATTACAATAAACGTTTTAACTGTCGACCATTAATTTGCAAATACTTTTCGTTTCACAAGGTGTTTGGACATTTTTCTTAACGCCCTGATGTTGATCTGTGCACACCCAGATTTGGTTTTCTCCTCCGATTGCTCTAAGTTTTTTTTTAGATATTTGACTTATACAACAAACATGAAATCCCCACAGAAAGAACTCAAGAGTCCTGAGGTTCATGGCCTGGGCAGCTATCCAGTAAGACTTTGCCATCTGACCTGCCTGTTTGAGGATGCTGCATTTAAAAAGTCACAAACGACGATGGCAAAATGTGGCTGAGTAACATCCTGCTGAAACCACCGACCTAGCCACTGTGCCACTGGATTTTCTGCCTAGAATGTCTATTAGGGATGTCTGGAGCATTTGCAAGTGTTGTTTCATCTTTTACACTGTCACCAAACTCCCCTCATCGCCATCCACGGCATGAAATCCCCTATGGTATGCAGCTTTTGCATCACCCTGTATAATCAGTGATGCAGTCTCCAATTCTTCCCCATCAGCCTCATTCTAAGTGGTTTTCACCTACTACTGAAAGTTCTGACGGGTTCATTGGCAGTCGGCATAAGAGGACACTCTTTTGTTTCTGCCACTGTCGCCCTGACGCAGTCTATTTCAATTGTGAAGTCAGTCAGCCACAACTGGTGTGGATGTTTTCATCTAACTGATGTAAGAGAGAGACTAGGCTGATACAATAGAGATTATTTTAAAATTACTGTTCTCATTCCAGCATCCTTTGGCTGTTATAATCCCAACTGGGGTAGATCGATATCGTTGCATTGGGACTTAACCACCCACACCTGCTACGAAGCTGGACTTTGCTCAAATGTCAGTTCATTATGGTGCACAACTGATATATTCAACTGCAGATTTTCCACAGTAACAAACAAGTCACATCGGCATTTACAATACACACAATGGCATATTATTATTATTCTTTTTCTGATGTTTCCTCCATTCTTGTTTTCAGGACAGTTAACCCTTTGCAAACGAAAATTGTACAAAGAATAATAATCTATTGTAACTCTCAGTAATTAAAATATTGAGTAAAAATGTTCTGTATATATTTTTCCTCAACTTTGTCCACCAGGGAGAAATAGACTAATATCTACACCACTTGGGGTAATTCACAATCTACACCCTAATAGAATATCCCATGTATTAAATATAATCAATTTATTAATGAATATAGCTATAGATTGTATTATTAGCATTAAATAGAAAATTCATACATGCTGACAGGATTTTCTCCAAATTTATTGTTGTGCAAAACTTTTAAAATATTGAAATATCATAATTTATGCTTGATGAATTACTTTCTTGGTGAGTCCACCATTCAGTGCAGGTGATAAATATACAATAATAATAATAATAATAATAATAATAGTAGTAGTACTGATTCAAACACTGTCTACTCCACCTTTTGATTTCAGCCTGTTGTTTCTTCTGCTGCCAGACTTTAATGTCAAAATCATCTGTGCGACGGGAAGACAAAGTTGCAGCTCCATGGATATCTCCATTCTCTTTCAATGTTGATGACTGTTTCACCTTGAGACTGCTTGGGCGAGAACCAGATCTAAAACTCCTGAAAATACCCAAATTTAACAAAATCTAACAAAATCCACTTATTATTAGTCTTGCTATGATGAAAATACTGTTAATAAGTTAAAACTAATTTCTAACTGACAAAGTACATGTAGTAAGCAATTGTTTGCCATAACAGCTCTTATTAGTATTATTATTATGTCAGGTAACACTACAGTATGATGTCAAGATGGAAGGGATCTTGGAGTTGCTGTAACAAATTAATATGTAAGCAGCGAGATATGATACTGGAAGAGTAAAGCCACACAGAATCTTGAGCATGATTAATTGAAACTCGTTCATAAATCATTGGTCAAACTAACTCATGTGTAAAACATCCTTGCTACAACATCTCAAAGATGTACATGGTTTGAGATGGATGGTGCAAAGGAGCTTTCTTCCAAATAATAGATCATATAAAAAATAGTCATGAGGGATTCCTTTAACTATAGAAGTTATCTAGTTTGATTATCAACTTTTTTTTTTTGAGACAACATTCTAAAGAGCTCTAAAAATCTTCTCAGAAAAGAGCAGGTAAGCATCTCCAAGTTTTGTTTTAGATCAATAGATTTATTAAGTATTAAAGGTAGACAAATGTTAAACAATAGATGAATACACTGCAAAGCATCTGTGTAGGCAGCAGTAAACCTTGAACCTGCCATCAGAAATGATAACACACCTGAGAAAGCAACATTAGTCTGAAATTAGCGGTGTTGCATTATATACCTGAGCAACAATGCTGTTCAGTCAGCTTATTTTGCCTTATCTTAACATCCAGATGGAAGATGGCTGATTGGTCTGATACACCATTTATCTACATAGTCAGTCAGTCAATGTGGAATAGTGAATCTGTAGGCGACATCTGTTAGTCATGATTTTGGCCAGGCTGTCTCTAGTGCAGCCTGTAGCTTCTTGTCAAAATTGTTGCAATTAATTATGAGGTCTGTCAAAAAAGTATCCAACCTTAGGCTGGGAAAAAAAAATTACGTATTTGGTGGGGTTAAATTGCTAATCCCCTTCAAAGTAGGCCCCTTGTGCCTCCACACACTTAGCCCAGCGATCCTTCCACTGTTCTAAGCACGTCTGGAATGCTTCCAGAATGGCTCTCAGCTCTGCCGTCGCATTCTGCATGATGTCCTCTCAGCTCTCAAAACAGGAGCCTTTCAGTGGCATCTTCATTTTTGGGAACAACCAGAAGTCAGAAGGAGCCGTGTCTGGAGAGTAGGGAGCCTGGCGAATGAGCAAAATGCCTTTCTTTGCCAAGAAACCTTGGATCAGCTGCAATGAATGAGCTGGGGCATGGTCCTGATGCAGCTGCCAGTTTTGCAAGGCCCACAGATCCAGTCTCTTGCACCAAACTGCATCATGAAGACATTGGAGGACTTCCTGATAGTACTCCTTTGTAACTGTTTGTCCTTCTGTGTGTATTCGTGATGCACAATGCCTCGGTAGTCGAAGAAAACAGTTAGCATCATCTTGATTTTTCTCCGGATGTTGGGTGCTTCCCCTGTGATGATTGAGCTTTGATTTCTGGGTCGTACCCGTACACCCACGTCTCATCTCCAGTTATCACGGTATTCTGGAACTCAGGATCCCTGTTGGCAGTATCCAGCAGGTCCTGCGCAACCTCGAGACGAAGTTGTTGTTGTTCCTGAGAAAGCAGCTTGGGCACAAATTTCGATGCCAGTCTGCGCAAACCCAAATCCTCCTTTAAAATTGCACGTGCAGAATCTTTACTGATCCCAACCTCATCAGCAATTTCCCGCACCGTCAAACGACGATCCTCCATTATCAAGGTCTGCACTTTCTCGATAACAACTGCATTGCGGCTTGTTGATGGCCTCCTGGAACACTGGTCACTCTCCACTGATTTGCGGCCATCTTTGAACCTGTTGTTCCGTTCTTTTATTTGGGTAACACCCATGGCATTGTCACCAAAAGCCTGTTGAATTTTGCGAATTGTTTCCGCTTGGGTATCTCCAAGCTTTTTGCAAAACTTGATGCAAGATTGTTGCTCCACAGGTTCCGTCATCACGGGCGAAATGAAAATGCGACGAGTAAGTAGTACAGCACCTCACATGCTGGCTGCCTGACAGCGACTGACGCATCCAGCAACCCCACCAAAAACCACGCATGCGCATGAAGGCATGCAGCTCCCACTATGCACACTTTTGCCTCCCTAACGTCATTACTTCCCATGGGATAAAAATAAAGTCGGATACTTTTTCGACAACCTCATATATGTGTGTCCATGCACATGTTCGTACCCAAATCAGCTGTAATCTGCCTGAGGGAAAAGCTTCTTTCCAACATGCCTAAGGCACAGTTTCTGTAACAGAATGCTCTTCATATGCAAAACCATCATGAAAAATGTAATTCTCCTTGTTTCATGAGTTAAGGCATCTTCACTACACCACATTTCCTGACAGCAATTATCCCCACAAACATTGCAAATTGAACTCCAATTCAGAACTACTACTGATGTTATCTGATTAAACTTTAAAAAAGAAAACAAAACTTCAAGTCCATGTAAAATGTCAGTTATGTTTAGGATACGGCAGCTTGAGAAATATATCGCTGCTGCTTCAAGTAAATCTGAGTGATGTTGTTTATCAAGTGGAAGGGAAAGAGGAGAAATGCGATGCTTATCCATCACCTGTTGAAAACAAAGTGATGTTTTGGCTCACCTGCGATCTAAACGAATCTGATGTTGCTGTGACAAAAGTGATTTGGTCCCGGACAAAACCATTTGCGTGGATCCACTGGTCATGATTCGCTGGTGGTTAGACTCCCTACAGTGGGGGGTGGGGAGAAAGAGAGAGAAAAAGAGCAAGAAAGTCAAAGTAAGGTTTCAAAACTAAAAAAATATCCATATTGAGAAAGGACATGTACGTGAAAACGAGGAACATAGATACACCTACCTCATGATGGACGATATGCCAGCTTTTTTCTCCACCATGCCAGCTGCTCGAGCTCCGTGGGATGGAGACTTTATCAGTCGCATGGGAGACATCTTGATGTAGAGGCTCACATCGTCTTGGTTGTCCTGCGCATCCACCACCAAGTTGGGCAGACCACTAGTTTCTTGGTTCACAAATTGGCGCATAAAGCTCTCGCGCACATCAGCCATACTGAACTCACTGTAGATGCGATACAGCTGAACCATCTGGGGATGGTCCCTACAGTGAAGTGGATAAACAATTCAAAAAGAAGAAAATAATGAGAAAATCATTAGACAAAAGCCAATTTTCACAACTTGATCCTGCAGGAAACCATTTCCTGTGGGTAAAAATCCAACATGACTTTAAGCAAAAAAAACATCTAGTTCCTTGTCCCAGTAAGCTGCCTAAACCTCAAACTGATTCCTGTTACCAAGACCCAGGACAGTGCAGACATTAGTCATAATGGTGACCATTGGTCCCATACATGGTCTAGACTATCAGAATGGTTTACCGTAACGCCCTGGCCACCTTCATGCTCATTAATGCCTCCTTCTTACGCAGCCCCTTTTCAGGTCCTGTCACATGCCAATGCCCAGCAGGAGACAAAACAAGATAAAGGCTCCAGTCTTCAAACAAAAACTGAGTCATTATTAAAATTAATGTTATCACACGAACAATCAACAACAAACACTTACGGAAACTTGGTAAATATCCGCAGGCGGAGTGGTAATTTCTGCTGTATCTCTGCACTCTGTTCCCTCGCCTTCAGCTGCAATGTAAATATAAGCCATCATGCACCCTTTCATCCTGGCTTGAAAACAGAGTCAGCGGAGGAGAGGTGGGGGACTGCAAGCACCATTATTGAACTTACAAAGCCCGTACGAGACAAGCACATCAACATCATTCTATTATTTGTCATTCTAACCGAAGCAAGCATCTGTCTGCTCCCAAAATTCCAAGGCGAAAACATTTATTGAGACCAATAGTGATCAGGGATTTATTTAGTGGGATTATCTTTTTGTCCTATTCTACATTTACAATGATTCCCTTTGTAGTATCCATAATATTACTGAAAACATAGCATGCAATTATAAGGTCATGCAATAACGGTAATGACAGACCCTTTTTATTGCCAGTTTTACAGATATGCCAGCTTTAAATTTTCCAAACTTGGGGAAAAAAAAGCATCTGCCCATCACCATAATACAGATCATGGACTGCACTATGTTAAATAATAAAGAGTGCAGTGGTCCAGTGGTAAACTACTGTTGCCGAAGTTGAGACACCTGCCAAGTTTGAATCCCAGTCAGGACTGGCGCAGTTTGGGCTACTACTTCCCAGATCAATTTCCTTTCTCTCTTCTTCACCAGCCGGCCAGCCCTGAGTTTCATTCCAGTCTAAAGAGGGAGTTCTAATAGGGCCTTTTACCTTTGGTGGGCATGTGGCTAATCTCTCTGCTTGATTTAGGAAAATAAAAACCAGGGAGCGCGGCAGCTTTGCCTTATAGTTGAGGCTGGTAATAATGGGGTTTTTGCAGAGGAAATAAGAAAATAAATAGGCGTGAGCAAATTTGTCTAGCCCTGGACCAAGTGAATTCCGCTTTATTAGTGTCATGCTTCAAAGAGAAGTGAAAGAGGAAACTAAATTAAGTCCTCGTTGCTAAGAGTAATTTATTTCCTTGATTCCACAACTGACTACCTACCTCCTAGCCTGGAGGTGGGATAAAGTTAATAAGAAAAGATAGTCTGGCCTAACAGTAGCAGGAGCAATAATAATAGTTACTTATCTTTATTATTCCACAAACATTAACAAAAGTAATAAGAGGATAGTTCATTTAAGTAATAGAAATATTCATGTAAATGATAGATATTAAAAAAAAACAAAAAAACAAGATGGTTTTTACCTGCTTTAATTTCTTAATGTCCTCATCCAGTTCCAGGTTGTCCAGAATAACAGCTACAAACAAACTGATGACGATCTATAGAGAAGACATAAAACATTAAATGCTGACATCTCAATCAATGGTTAGGTGGGAGCGAGAGACAGAGCCCGACAGAAAGATGGTAGTTAGAAGCCATCCAAATATCGCATCCGTGATGAAATTCATGTCATTTTAGCAAATAAAAGGAGGTCGTGTTTTTACAAATTAGTCCCCCCTCCAGATGCAAAATTCACAGAATTTAACGAGAGCTATGCATCCTACACATACCTCATCGTTGCAGGTAATAGCCCAACTGGTATAAGGCAACCAGTGTTATAAGGACGGCTCTCCGTTTCTGCCACACGCATTTACGTGCAGGGAGTCGGCTCAAATGCTTCAGCAAGTTTTACCCTGACAAACTGTAGGACAGCTGAAGACCTTCAAGAAGCAAACTCACTGCGTAAACTCCCTACTTATTTTGCCGATTAATTTTACTTGAAATGAATGTAACAATTATGTTTTGTCGATGGCAATAAATATCCATCCCCCCCCCAGTCACAGGTAATTCCCGACATTTGAAGAACGCATAAATGGATGGATGGATGGATGGGTGGGTGGGTTAAGTCTCCTAGCTGCAGTTAGATGGCGATCAGGACGAGATCAGAAGATGAAAGACAAATTGTAAAAGATCTGATAACTTACCGTAGCATGAAATAAGACACAAGCAACCCCCCACACAATGACAGGGGTGCCAATACAAGTTGGAAGGTAAAGACACCAACCGTGCACAGACCAATCTACTGGAGAAGAATTATCCCTGACACCTGGTCAGCATGGTTTCAATTAACCCCCATCGCAGACACGAACAGACAACACTAAGACTGCTCCCTCAGAATGAAAACTAACCAACCTTAGTGACACTGCTTTCTACTGCATTATCTGAAGAATGTACAAGTAACTCTGGCATAGACTGGTTTGGTTAACTTTCTAAAAAGTGCTAATGCATCGATTCGCCAACAGCAGGATAAGGAAACACTAAACATTGTTAATTTCTTCCTCTCACCTACAATTTTGTCACCAGAGAACCATTTTCTATCATGAACCCATAAAGATGGTTTACCTAATCTATTGGTAATTTCAATTTGTTATTAACAAAAAAAAACGAACTACTACAGTAAATCTCCTTTCAATCTCGTATAAACTAAGAGGTGGAGCCATTCTATAATTAACCATTCATCATGGATAACAATGGTGATGGCATCATATTTTCCAAACACTGACCACACAGGCATCTCTCATGCACAGTGCATTGTTTTTACATTACTAGGAGTTACAATGCGATGAGGATACATTCACCTGCTTTAATTGGCCAAAAAAAAAAGAAAGACAAGCAAGAGTGATTTCCCCTGTGCCAGAAAATACTCCTGCTTTACCTATTATTATCTTTTAACAAAAATGTTCATCATTTTCTTAAGTTTTTAAAAAAAGAAAAGCAATCAGTGAAAAAAATTACAGACATAATGTCATTAATTTTGAAAAAAAACAACAGAATTTACAACAAATCCACTTATTTATTAAAATAATGGTAACAGATGATCTGTACATCGAGTCTGTCTGGTGTTGGTACGTTGGAGAATTGAAAGGAGATTTGATTTGAATTATTTAAAATGTCTGACAAGAAGCTAAACAATAGTAAAACAAAAAGAACACTTTTTCATTCTAGCCAATGATTTTTAGCATTAAGGGATAAATTTTAATTACTGGTATCTGAGAGCAATCTCTTCTCTGGAAACACACTGTCCGACTGAGGGAGAGAATAATGTGGTCCGTCCAGTCAGAACACTTCTCAGGAAAGGGAAGACCAAGCAGCAACATTTTTTCTCATTTTTCTGGTCTCGAATGGTCACAGATTTCCACACCAGTTGGAAACTTTGGCCAGCAGCGCAATCTAACAGACCACACATCAGGGATACCTCTCCTTCATAGCCCAGGTCAGGAATGAAACCAGAACATGCAATGTTCACAATACAAGGCAGCGAGAATACAGACTGAGGTTTGTGGGGGTGGGGTGGGGGAGTGTGATGTAAATGAATCTTCTAAGTTAAAATTTTCTTGAAAAGAGACTTCCCGGGGACACACATCAAAAACAAAGGGGGAGGAGGGGAGGTAATTATTGTCCAGAAAGTCGTTAGTATACCAGAAGAGACATTCGTAATCTGACTGATCTTATCCAAGCATTTTATTATACAGAGAAAATAGAGCTAAACACAAAACAGCTAAAGAGTGAATTTACTGGTTCATGTCACACAAAGTTCCACAGAAAACCGCTTTGCAAGAAACAAGATTCATTTTAAGCTTTTTCCATTACCTTGTTACCATCATCACAATACCAGATATGTTCAAATTAAGTCAGGCTGGAATAGCCCTGCTGTAATGGCATCTGGGCCAGGTTCCATTTTTAACATCCCTTGAACCTGCAAGCCCCAACAGCAGCCCTAACCTGATGAAGGCAATGGGAAAAGCTGAAACAACCCTCTTGTTTTTTTGTTTTTTTTGGAATCCCTCTGTAATGAAAACCAGTTTCTGAGTTACAGGAACACAGATAAGTGTTATACTTTAACAGCCCCACAAAACCTCACATTGGTGAACGAGAGAGCCCAGGTGGGGACAGTATTGGAGACATTCAAACAGGCAAATCTTTCCTTTCAATAAATATAAATGGTTTGTTCAAACAGATATTAAATAAATGTGTGTATATATTATACTGCAGCATAGCTTTCAGAAAAAGGATTACACAATGAATGCCAGTCATTGTTTGTATTAGTAATTATGTTAATTGGCATTGGGAAAGTTATTAACTTAAAGGTAGTGAAAATGCACTCTGGAAACTGAACTCTCAAGAGATTAATATGGACAGAAAAAGAAAAAAAAGAGAGAGAGTGCAGAAACTTGTATATGAACAATAGGTTGCTTCCTCCACCCTCACCAGGTAAGACTACTTCCACCCAAATGTCTCCAGGGTCCGGAAGTTGACAAACTAAAAATGATACACATAGAACAGGTTTATTGGCCAGCCCAACAGACACACACACACACATACAAACGTGCAAACAAAAATTACTAAAGTTAATTCAAACAATTAAATGCCACATATCTCAGGTGTATTTTTCAATATCTTAGAACTCTTGCATCTATGTTCATCTAAAAAAACAAAGGGAGGGAACTAAGGGATACTTACTAGCAGTCGTTCCATATAGTTATAATGATAAAGCATCAACTGTTTCACCGAGGGGTGTAGAAATCATACTTGAAATTACAATGTAGAAAACTTTCTACAGAATTGCATATAGAACCACAAACTAGTTAGTGTCTGTGATTAACTAGCTGTATATTTAGTCAACAAACCTAATACAAACATATGGGACTGGAACAATACAGAAATGTTGTTACAAAGGGTTATTATTATATTAAAGAAGAAGGTACTGTGTCAACTCCTATGGGTCAACCTGTGCAGAGTCATACAGATTTCAAGGGTAGTGAGATGAAAATGTATGCAAGATGACACACAGAGAATTAAAGATTTTTAAATGTGCACCTTTTGACATTCTATTAATTAATTTTTCTTCCACATTTTGAACTGTACATATTTTTTGGTAGTTCTCACCATCATGAAGGCACTGTAGATGGCTATATTCAAAAGAAATGTTTCAGATTAAGGCTTTCTGATCTCCTGAATCTGACAACACCACATGTCGCCAGTCTGCAGGAAAGATTTGTGCACTTTAGGCAAAATCTGTGCTGTTTCAGTACAGATATACATAAGATATCTGATAAATCTAAAGAGCTCAAGCACAATGTTCTACTAAGAATTAGAAAGGCAGGAAACCAGGATTGACTGGTGTCAGTAGAGTAATCTGAGCACTCTTACAAATGTGATGCAAGAATAGACTAACACACTCAGCCTCTGAAACCACATCACATATGCCATAGTAAAAGAGAGAGAGAGAGCAAAATGGTAGAGACCATCTAGCATTTGTTAAACAAACCACAAAGATAATCTTTTTATTTAAAAAAAAATCAAGAAATGTACTTCAACTAGCTGGTTATCAGTAAAATGCAGTTCAAGTAGGAACTATACAAATTATAAAATATACTTCCTGTCTAATCAAGAATGTTTCTGTTGGCTTTGATTTCCAGTGTGCCACTAGCCGGCTAACCTTATTTTAATCTTCCTTCATAGCTATGGTTACATATATTGCTAATAATCTCAGTAAACCGCTGAGCCTCTTCTATCTACTCTGTCTACATCCTTGGTGTAATGTGAATTCTGTACATGGACACAAGACCTTTTATTGACTTTCATGAGTCACACACAAAGTCATTCAATGCCCACCACCCCCGATCAAATGTCAAACTGATTTCATAAAGCGAATAGTACTGCCTGACGTTGAGGTTACTAAAGCGTGAACAGACATGGAGTAACTACCAGCAAAGCATTCGCTGAGAACATGCAACACATACACACAAACACACACACAGCAACAAGACTAGCTAACATTGTGGCATCAATTCACAACAACCTGTTTTTCTCTATCAATCATTCAGCACCAACCACCCCCCCCCCAATAAACCTCTTCTACATTACCTAGATAAACAGATTATCACAAGCGTGGACAAGGACAGCATACCACTACAGCAACTGATCGACTGACCGCTCAACTGTCCACCGCGGGACTCCCGGATGAGGCTGGTACTCACCAAGGTAACAAAAAGGTGGTAGAATATGAAATAGATGGCAACTAATGGCGCTACGCTTCCTGTTTTCCACATTGTTACGTGCATAACGTCAATCCAGCCCTTTTGGGTTAAGATTTGAAACATTGACATGAAGGCCTAAGGGAAAAGAAGAGGACACGAAAAAAAAAGAAAAAGAAAAATACACACAGAGTTAAAGTTTAGAGAAGCTGTGTGAGTCAATCCAAATGGTTGGTCAAAGGGTGAAACACTTCAGATACTAACCCCTCCCTTCATCCAGCAGCTAGACCTTTTGTCTTTATCAAACCTGGGGTAAAAATGACAGCAGACTGCTTTCCCCATATTTAAGGATTAAAACTTGGAATATTTAAAAAAAGGGGGGGGGAATTTCCCATCAGGGATTAAGAAGTTCTCAGGGTGGTGGCCATGTATGGAATACATAGCATATCAAGGTGACTCGTGTTTGCTTGTCCTTTTTAAATGTTTGTTGACCAAAGGGTCAGTAATATACATTAATTTAAACTCTTGAAAATTTTACAGAACAAAACCCAAGATTCTCTCTTTTTTTTTTTGTTTATTTCTCTTTCCTTTTCTCTTTTCAATAGTGATTAAGTGTTTACAGAGAAAATGTATGTACCATCTAAGAAGGTGAACAGCATTCATGTGTCTGCATTGATTCACAGAGTACTGGCGATGTATAGGCCCTCCCTCGTACAACACAGGCAACATTTTACAATAAACACTAAACAAATCCATCCTGAATGCACCCTTCTTTCTTCACTCCTGCCCCCAAGTACTCTCGAGTATTATCCTTCATGTTCAGAAATAAATCAATATATTGCATTCTGAAAAATGTACATATACTCCTCTATACATATTTACACACACACATATTAGGGATGTTCAAATAAAACCCATCCAGATAGAATTAGTGATTATATTTCAAAGGGTTTCAATGAAGCATATATATATATATATATATACACACACATACACTAGCTGGGGTACCCGATGCTGCATGGGAAAAAAAAATGGCTTTAGGCCAATGTGCAGTAGCTTAAAACCTTACCAAGATTCTGATGTACCTACACCCAAAATTTGGGGCCATTAGCCACTACTGTTTAGCCATGAAAGTAACAAACAAGTGCAGAAGCGCTTGAAAATATATATTAGATATACACAGGCTCATATATACATGAGTAATCATACTATTTAAGGGACTCCTTCATTATTCTAGCAAAGGAAACAAGCTGCCCCCAGATTTTCTCCCATGAATACAGACAACTGCTGTCACCTTTAGGTGTAGCTGCATACTTTCTCTTGCTCCCTTTGTATGACTACCACTTTTAGGTCTTAAAGCCAGCATTCTCTCACACTTAAGAAAGAAATAATCAATATTCTTGGAATAGCACCAGTTAAATTTAATGTAACTATTTCCTTGATAAAACATTGGCCACAGATTGTCTCCCACTGCTGGCTAATCACACTGACTGCCATTACTGTTGTTGGCCATTTGAAGTTGAGAAATCAAAATGTGTATGGCAAACTAACAAAAAGCTTAACTCTCTCCTAACCAAAAGAGAAAGCCAGTTTTTAATTTATAACAGGTGACCTCACCTTTGTTCTTTCAGGTGAGGAGGCATTTTTTTTGTTATTTTAATAGAGTATCAGACAAACAGACAGGAGGAGAACTGTACATGAAGTGCTGGAAAATGGATGCATGTCTTACGAAAGACAAAGTAATTGGCAAGACTCACATCAGGGTAGTATTTGAAGTTTCACCAAGGTACACCCTGAACCCCTGCAGTTATGTAACTAGCATAAAAACAATTGGCTGAAAGAAAAAAAAATTTTTTTTCCCATGCGCCATGCAGTTGTATTAGTAGTGCATCTTGGAACAGGTGCCAGGTGAGCTCCAGTGACTAGAAATTATTACAACAAAGAGAAACATGTCATGTGAAAACACCTCTCTGAATGAAATTTGTTAAATTCAGCAGAACAAGCTGCATACAGATTCACATGAACCATAAACTGTGCCTACAAAAGAACTCTCCTGATGGACTTTCTGACAAAAGACCCCTTTTTCTCTTTAGAAGACCCCTTGTTCATTTTCGTGACTTAACCCAAACACAGCAAGGTAATTAACTTTCTGATGAAAAGTTTGTACAATCACAGACTTTCTATGCTGTGAATTCATCATCATGATACTTCCAACCTAACACAGGTGTTTGTTGTTTTTTTTTACAAAGTTAATTTCCATCTATTTATTCATTATTAACCCCTTTAACATGGCAATGCTCAAATGGAATAAACCTTCAAATAACGAATAAACAGAATAGATTAACAATGCGGACATTCATAATCACAAAAATGCATGTTTCCAAACACTGTATTTAACTAGAAGCCAAAAAAAAAAAATTCTTTGATATAATCAAAGAAAGTATTCAATACAAAGCAACATCTTTCAGGAAAACTATTCTGCTGAATATACTAATAATAAAAAAATTAATTTTCCCCTAAATCACATTACAGACAAAATGATGTTCATAAATGAGTTAATCTCCTATATATACATGGAGGACCCAAAAGGAGGAAAACTTTTATTTAATTTAGGAGCTGAAATTAGTTTGTTGTTGTTACTGCTGCCATGTCCCTTATCTGGAACACAAGCCAGCTGAAAAAAGGGAGAACGAGAGACTAAAATCTATGAAGTGCTTGGAGGACTCACACTTTGGCTGACCTAATGAACCTACTAAAAGGTCCTATTAGACAGAACTCTTCATTTTAGATGTGGGAAGTAACCACAGTACAGAGGAAATCCACATGGCTGGCCAGTAAAGAGCTAAAAGGTGCCATGCCAATGAGACTAGCCAAAACCAAGCCAGTTTTCTGTTCCTCAACCTAACCAATGGACTACCATACTGCCCCAAGCATTTTCTTGGGCAAATTGGCAATTATAAAGATATAAAATGAGGCCAGAATGCCATGATTACTTGCATGAATTGGTACAGTTCTCTCCCAGTTACCCACTCAAGAAAATGAACAAAGCTTTTTTTTCATAGACAGGTTGTTGACATCCATGAAGATGGTGCAGTCTTCAGAGACAAGAGTTTCCATCAGAAAGTAAAGAACTAATTCAGGCATTTCTCATCACCTCATTATTAGCATCTAAATTGCAGCAATGCCTACTAGAAATACCTACGACTGCAAATTAACATCAGTGTAGTCCAAAACAACTCCTAAACCCTGATGGCGGGAGAAGATTAACGGTTTACTGGTTAGTTCAATTACTAGTAACAAGGTGATGTGAAATGGTCAAGATGAGCCTTTATGTACACTGAATGTGTATCTGACAGTGAGGCTGACAGTTCTCTTTTAGCTCGCTGACACCTGACCTATGTACAGAGCAATTTTGACAACAATAAAACAAACTAAAATGCTTTGGCAATAAAGATGGCAAGGCACAAAAACAGAAAATCTAGCTACTCACCAAGGTTACAAAGAGATGGTAGAGAAGGAAATAGGAAGCAACTATAGGCACAAACCAAGGAGAAATGGCCTCCATGATAGTATCTACCACCTCAATCCAACCTTCCTGAGTGAGGATTTGAAACATGGACATTATTGCCTGGTATAAGCAAAATAAAAAGTCAAGAAAGAAGGAAATCAAGCATAAACAGAAAATAAAATCCACAGAAAAACAAAAAACAAAACAAAACAAAACAAAAACATCAAACTAAAAATGATAAACTAGAAAAATATACGTTAATAAATAATAATAATAATAATAATAATAATAATAATAATAATAATAATAATAATAATAATAATAATAATAATAATATTATTATAATAATAATTTTAAAAATAACTATACAACTCAAGAATAAAATGCAAGCACAACAGCAACTAGAATAAAAAATGAAGTCTGGACAAATATAAAAGGAAAAATTAACAGAGAGCTCAGAGTCTAAATGTTTATCATAAATTAGAATATTGGAACAAAATTTTCAAAATTCTGCAGCTGCTATTAACACCAGAAAGATTACAAAACCAACTGAAGCCTTATTCTGCAGCTAATTGTTGTTATTGTCAGATAAGTCTTGTAGTGACTGTTACTGAGTCTCATCACCTTGCAGCTATTGATGTCAGCATTAGGTTATAATAATTGTAACTGCCCTGACACCCACATCCAGCAGTTACAGGTTATCGTTAATATTAGCTAATATTACCCAACAACAAGTTTATAGCATTAGCAGCCATCTTGGAACCTGTTGTTGCCAACAACCATAAATAGTAGTGGCTGATGAGTCAATCTTTTCACCCAGCAGCTAATTGTTCTCAGAAACAAGATTATAAGCTTAGCAGCCATCTTCATCCTTTCACCTAGAAACTAATTGTTGTTGTTAGCATTAGGAAGCCTGCAGTAGTAAGCAGGCAGAACTGCGGCTGAGTTTCACCACAAAATAGGCTAGCAGTTTATAGCCACATCTCTGTCCTGGTACCAGCATTAAATTTGGTAACTAATGAAACTACCAGGCATGTCTGATTCTCAAACAGCTGTTTTTGGAGAGAGTTAAAACTAACCAATTTACTTTGTGTGTTTACAGTTGTAAAAAGCACCAGAAAAGAATCTACTCGTGTTATACAAACTTCTGTTGCAGCCAGTTTGTGTGACAGAACAAATGGATGGTCAGAAATTAAATTTTTACATGCTGCTAGAAAAGAGAAAAAAAAGTTTTTTTTTTAAGTTTATTTTCTGCATAGGAAAACCAAAGAGAAGATAACCTATTCAAATTTAAATTATTCTTTAATTTAAAACATGCATAATATAATGTATATATATATACACACACTTTAGATTTGCCAACATTAACAAAGCTGTGACCTTGATAAACGACTTCAGATAAAGCTGGTCATGATAAAGTAATAGATAATAGTTAACATAGTTAAGTTCCCCTTTTAATTATAATTTCTAAGAATCAATTAAGAATGTCAATGAATATTTAAGAGAGTTGCAAAGTCCATTTCTTTACAACAATTTTTGATGATAAATATTTACATGAGCTAATCTTTTTTTTATTTACAACATCCATTCTTATCTCCCTATGCTGATAACCAAGCGTTTGTTAATGGTACACACAAATGGAAAGTGTGACTAGCACTAGTGATGTACGTAGTTCAATGTCTATATTGGTTTGTATGTAAGTGCAGGCAAAGCTACAGGTGCTTTTAAGAAATGGAATTATCTGAGAATCTGCAAACCTGATAAATTAGTAAGAATTTTGCTGGGTCAAGTAACAAATTTAACTCCTGGATCCCTGTTAGATGAGGCAGTTTGGCATTTATTTATTGCACTAAATTAAAAGTTTCAACTTACTTTCTGAGCTCTTCAAAGATAGTTCTGATCCTGTTTTAGAATAAATACTTAATGCCTATTTTACTAATCTAATCTACAAAAAATACTACACTAGAAAACAAAAATAAAAAACAAAATATATATATATAAAAAACCAAACAAATAAAGCAGGCAGAGCAACTAGACTGGACAGAGATTCAGATATAAAAATTAAGTGAACAATCTACACTATTGTAAGGCCAGCCAAAGCTCAGTTCTGGTTCCCAGACAAATTCTGGTCCTTTCCTCATAATGAGACAAGAAATGAAGATGATTTTTTTCCATTTTCAAAATTTGTTTTGATTGCTTTTAATCAAACCAGAGGCAGATTATCTCAAGAGCAGCTTACTGAAGCCTGTCGGGCAGCATGACAAGAGATCCTCATCAGTTAAGTCAACAAATGCTAACAGAACATGCATTATGGGAACTTTAGCATGTAAATCTGGTAAAAGCATCTCTAATAAACTAATTTAGCCTGATTATTAAAGGTAAATCACTTTTATTGTAGGAAATTTAGAGTAAAAAAAATAAAATAGATGGGGGGTAGGTAGTAGAACAGTAAACCAAGAACCAGAGATTTAACTTTGTCTAGCCAAATAGTGTTTCCTTATTGACAAAAAAAATTGGAAAGAAATAGGGTTCTCAAAATAAGATGATACCAGTAGCTGAGAAAAAAGTGCATGTTGCATGTGAAGAGAAAGGGTAAAGGATTAGTTAAAACAGCCTGTGCCAAGATGTTAAATTCTGTGCTATAAAAAATTCAATTTGTTCATGAAATCATAACTTCCAATTTTGATTTGTCCTTGGCAACTGGACAATGGTACATGCAATTTTAAAGCTCTGAAAAGTCAACAAGTTTTGTTTTTGTTTCACTTTATCACTGTATGCAAAGCGATAGGGAGGAGAGAGAAAGGAGAAGAAAAGAAAAGTTATAAGTCAATTTATAAATAAATAGATTAAATGTAGTAAACAGCTGCTGACCTTATCTTGAAAACCCTGTACATGCTTCAGCAATGTTTATGTGCATAAATAAACACCTATGTTTCTGACACTATATATATAAAGTGAAATGAGGTTTTAATCATTATTCACTACATTTAAGCAATATTCACAAACAACAACAACAACAACAACAAAGACCCTGTGATTTATAAAATATTGCTTTTTTTTTTTAAATACAAAAAATTACAATATTTCAGCAAAGAAACATCCTGGCAGAAAGATTGAAACAATGATGCCAACTGTACTTTCACTTATATGGGAGGGAGAAACATTTTATCTGATGTAAACCTTCAGTGAATTTCTGATAATTTGCTTGTTAAACTTGCTTTTTTTTTTTGCTATTTTCCAGAGCTCATTGACAGAGGTGCACAGCTTAAGACGGCTTTTAAACTACAAAGCTAAATGATTATGTAATCCCCTGGCCAAATCTCGAAACCATGAATCAGAAATTTTCACTTGCTAAAAACTCCATGCTTCAAACGCAGTTTCTTCTTTAAGCTCATATCACCAGGTGTTTTCTCAGAAATTCATCTGCTATGTTAAATTGGAATATTCGTGGATACAAAGTACCACCATTATATAACAATCATTGTTTTTATTCAATTCATAATCACAAAGAATAATAGCAATGCTGTTCAGGTATACACTAAGGTGTTTACCTGTATTCCATAAAGCTTAGGTGTTGTTTACATATGCACTAATGACAACCATTCTGATTAAAACTGAAGGGGTGTCATGAAACTTTAGCAAGTACAGAGAATTTTTAGGTAGTACAAAAGTAAATTAATGAGTTGGATTCTTTTGAAAGTACAAGAAAAAAGTTTTTGCTATGACGGGAAAATTATTTGTCAGTCCAGCTCTATCTTTTGTCACTGGCCAACTGAGAGAGCACAGCCCCCTGCAGATGTAACAATATAAAATTTTAAAAATTAGACAAAGTGATTATTCAAATATACGAAATAGTTACTTCGAAAGAAATCTTGTGCACTGTCAGTTTTATCCAAACACTTATGTAAGTAAAAGCAACTGCTGTAGAGACTTAGGTTTTCAGTGAAGAGAATAAGTAAAAGTTCAGCTTTAACATCTGTTAACATTCTAAGAACAACAATAAATGTTAGCAGTAAAAACAAAATCACAACGTTACCTTTCATTCAGCTGAAATATGGGAAAAATGTCAGTGGTTAATGACATTTACATAACATTTGTATATGAACAGAGGACAGACACTCTGATATATGCTTCATGATCAATATGCTAAAGTTAAAATTATTCTGTTTTAATTCTCAGATACTCCCTTTGAAAAAAGTTTATACAGCTTAAAAATTGTGAATCCCAGTGATGATTTATGACAAAAAGAAAAAACTACAAAAATAAAACTAAGGTAAAGTGAGATAACAGCCTACTCTTGTCCAGTCTCTTATTGAGAGCAGGAAGGTTGTATTACTTTATTGGACCATACAGAATTGTTCAAGTTTTATAGGAAGACACATTCAGGAAACCACAGAATTAATATGCCAAGCATCTAAATTTCTCCACTAAATCAAGTTTTTTGGAGTCAAAGATTAAAACATAAGCTGGAACTAGAAACTTAGATCAGTGTTTATCCTAATAGAAAATATTTTAAGATTAAACACATACAGGTGATAAATAACATAAATTTAAAATTCAGTGCATATTAACTAATAAAAGCAAAAAGTGATTACACCTTCAAAACAAACTCAATGTCCTAACTGATATGAACTTATCTAACATTTCCCTCATTGTCTACACTTTCTACTCAGAATCTAATTTATCTGCCTCTGTAGTCATTATCAACTCTAGAACATTAACTACAAATCAAAAACTAAGTATAACAGGGAATCTTCATGTGGTTCTAACAAAAAGTAAATCTTAATTCTTTTGTCTATTTATCAAATTAGATGATGGTTAATCTGATAGTTACTTTTACAGAGTAACTTGTTTTAGCTAGAAAACCTTTATACATTTAGTTACTGTGGGCTCTTCTACAAAGTTAGAAATTTTTTAAAATTTCAATCCAACCTGCCATATTTTAAAGACATTCTTCCAAACTACAGTCTGCAATGTCACCTTGCTAGACAAGTGAGAAAGCTTACATGAGGGAAAGTGTCAAACTTCTCATTTTTCTCAATGAAGCAGAAGAGCTGGAGGCTGATGCTGGAGGCAATAATCAGCAGGCACATCGTGAACAGGATCAGACTTCCCAGCTTCTTACCTGGACCAAATATCTGAAAATAAACCAGGTACAAACAGGTGAACAAATAATGAGTAAGGGTTGTAAGAGGTCTTGGTCTGACAGAGAGGCTGCTGTCACTTTCTCTCTACTTTTAAAACTTGTTGGCATCTAAACAAAAGAGCTACTTTGATGCAAGAGTAAAATTCACAATAAAACTGTCACTACTTTTCCTGCCAATCCCATATTTTTATTAAGACTCATGGGAATACTACTAACTCTAAAAAAAAGAAACAAACAAAGACAACATGCCCTAAAACCTGAAACCAAAATCAGTAAACCCCTGAAATTATGTATAAGATAAAAATACCTTCCAGCAGAAATCTTCAAGTACAGGTGAAGCTTTTATTAGTCGTACAACTCTGATTACCTGAAAAAAGAACAAGTTTTATAGGAAGTTAATCTGCATGTAAGTAAATTCTGTATATATGTGATGTGTAGAGGATTTTCAGGTCAAATTCCCCCCCTAATGAGCACATGACAGAGACAACTGAGCAGATAAGAAATTGATGCATGCATAATGTATTTATGTTATCTACTCATTTTCTTTAGATTTTTATTAAAAAAAAAAAGTTGTTTTCCTTCTTTGATAGTCAAATAATATTATGGAGAGAATGCTGCTCTTGGCAAATTGATCCACACTCTATTGGAAAGAATGAATAAAGATGATTAACCTCTGGCTGTTAATTCCAATAATTTTTTCCTCACCATGGATGGTTTTAAGCAAGCTTGTTAGCATTTTGTTCCTGACCCATTCATACACATCTGTAAGAACAGCAAGAGACCAATACGCATTGTGAAGAAATGAGTAAGTAGCAGTTCTCTTTTTAAACTACTTCAGTTAAAATAAGGTACTTGTTTATATTTGACTATTACAGCTAACAGTATCATCACCACTGGTAGTCCTTTGATTTTCATGCTTCCATCTTGGAAGAAAAGCAATGCATTGTGAGATAGGAAAAAAAACATCTATATGCTGCAAGAGAATAAATTTGTAGAGATAACCTTACAAAATGTGAAGCTGAAAAATTCTAGTCTCAGAACTTATACTCAAAATCCAACTTCTGCAAATAATATCTTGCCAAACATATAGTATAACCCTCCTGATCCAACAAGATTTTGTGGAAATGTCTTGTCATGAGATGAGGGAGGCCAGTTCCTTTCAAGATGGTGGAGTGGTAAACAAACCCATCGAATGTCCCTACTAGACTGAAAAACACAAATGCTTTAGGCATGATGTACTGTACGCTGAGACACAAACAGTAACTAAAAAAAAAGTACTGAACATGAATAATTTGTGGATGGAAGTCAGTGGTGATGACCATAGGAAAACAAGAGAAGAGTTAACGTCTCAAAGTTTTCCACTGTCTTTACTTTCTGCAGCTGGAGGTGGTGGTTCTGCCTTAACAAGGGAGATAATTGCAAATGACAGCTTAAGCTGAAGGCTAACGTGAAATATGAATTAAATCACACCCCAGCATTAAAACAAAAGTAAAATTTTAAAAAAGGCAGGTGTGTAACATCCAATTTAAAAAATGGTCATATGTTCATGTACTGTATTAGGGTTGGTTTGAGACCAAATAAGATCCAGATGTACCTCTTGGTCTTTTGCATGTTTCCTCTGCCATACTCTGATTTTCTCTTATTACTAATCAGAATAGTTCTAGTGACTCCTCCCAATGAAGTCAGCATGATTCTGCCTGCTTCCACTCTTTAACCAGAATACGTGGCTCTCCTTACACACATATATCAATAATCATTTATTCATTCAGCTCTACAAACACAACACATTGTCATCATCACCATCACCACCATTGCTACCATCCAAGGTAATGGTTCTATGAGACAAGACTGTGACCATCTTAACTTCCATTAACACTTTAAAAAATAAAAACTGTTTGTCAGAGAAAAGATAATAATGGTCTGCACTGCACCAAGAATGCAGCAGCAGCAGGTGCACCTACCTGGAAGTAAGTGAACTGGGAGCGATAAAGTGATGGGATCAGGTGTAATGTGGTGCCAACTGCAACCAGCAGCTCAAATTTATGCACAGATCGTCTCAGGTAGCCACGGAAACCCAAACACCAAATTTTGAACACTGCCTCCAAATCAAATAAGACTGTGAACACAACCTAGAGAAAATAAACTCTTTTTATTCATCCACAGCCAAGATAAAAACTCATTCCAAAAGCACTCCTCCTGAGTATCAGATAGAGAAGTAAAATAGTTTTAGTTCTGTTGTATAAATCTTTGATTCATTCCCAGCTTGAATATGCTGAGGTGGTGTGGAGACTTTCGGAACATTGATTAACTAGAGTCCTGAAGATAGTAAGGGTCATAATCACAAATTAATTCAAATTCAGGAATAGTTAAATATAAAATATATATATTTTAGTAATAGAATAGCTGATTTGCATATTCACCTGATTTTTTTGGTCCCAAAATGTATTGTTTAAACTAGAATTACACAATCTGTAGTAACATTCATCCACCATTTTGAATGGCCCCATAATGCAAAGCAAACCTCATTGCATCATGTTGCTAAATTTCGTCCAATCAAAATGGCCAATACTTTAAACTCGTTCAAGTATTTATAGTGTTCAAGTGAGATCATTCATAGTGCTTTAAAATGGAAACCTCAGTCATTTATACTAAATTGTGCAGAAAACATCTAGAATAGAAGGAAACCAATCTTACACTGTTGATCCAGCATCAATTGATCCATCATCAACTTCAAAATCCACTACTCCAACTAGGTTAAATCCAAAGAACAAACGCAGCTAACTGAGATGCCAGGAAAGATGTATGCACATGCAGGTTTGGCAGGATTGTACCGATTGATTTAAAAAACAGACTGATGGTCATTTCCCTTCCCTGGTGGCTCCTGCATAAACCATGATGCCTCTGGTCCTCTTGTAACCAATAAACTAAAAATCATACTGACATATGTATTTAGAATAAACTGCCTCACTTCTGATCACTTGGCCAGCATAACTGAGCATTTTACATCTTAAGGTGACAGAAGCTTAAAGGATCAGTTCCAGAAACTACTTTTCTCTTTTTTAGAAATACTTTTGATGTAAAATAGACTTATGCCCACTGTTTCATCACTTTTTGGCAATAATCCGCATGCAACTCCTGGAGTTTCATGTACTGTTCAGTGGAGCCACTACAGAATGTTTGCTGCATGACACGTTTGGTGACTTTAAATGTTTGCCAGCATCGTTCCCCTTCTAAATGGAGTTGAGCAGTTGGCTGATCCAAAGCTAGTCATTCAAACACAATACTGCTGCCAAATGTGTCAAATACTTAGTCTATTTAGGAAGGAAAGTGCACCACATTCTGTTGAACTCACTGCATGTGCACAACTGGCAGGCTGACTAACATTTTTTTCTTTTATCTGCTGCATCATCAACATCAATGCATTGTGCAATGACTCCAAACACTGAAAGCCACCAAGGCCAACATCACAGCAGCAACTGAAGAAATACTTGCAAATTTTGTGTGGAGAAAATCTCGATTAGGTTTCCATCAATAATCTGACAGAGTCCATGACTAGGTGGTTCTACAGGAAGAGCTCCTACCAAATACTGAAAATGACTTCATGAACAGTTACTTAAATACATTACAATATATGATACCTAAGTTGTTCAAATTACTATGACAGGAATATGTAATTATTCTACAAATCATATTTGCTTTCTGAGATTTCATAATTTGAAGCTACAAATAATCATTAATTCTAATTAGAATTTTCAGTATTAACTAAATTATCACTTAACTCCTGACATTTTCTCAAAAACCATATTTTCTACATAAAATGAACAAAGATACAAACAAACAAACTCTAGACTAGTCAATCAAAATATTTTGCACACCTTTAGACTGGTGTTTCATGTTTGTTTTTTTAAAATTTAACTCTTTAAATACATTTTTAACAGAGTAGTAAAAATTGTTAATTTCGAGATAGTTGCTAGTTAGGATACTATATGAAAGTGGCAAAATTTTTTTAATGAAGCTACACACAAATTGATATTTTGTGTGAAGTTTTAGAACAGTTCCTTCAGTAAAATTGATTGCTAACTAATTTTTGCATTTAAAAGATAAATTCAAGTTACCATAGCTATCGTGATAACCCTGGATTATAAAAGTTTTAGTTTATTATTTTGAACCCCTTGTGTTTGGCTTATACAAAGCTTGAAATATGGAATTATGATTGGCAGCATATCCTTTTTTTATATTTACAGATACTAGGTATAAATGATGTGATTGTTATGAAACAATAATTTAACAGTTTTATAAATACAAACACGTTTTTAAAGACTGAGAGTATCTGTCCCTGTTTTGTCATGGTTTCGCACTAACCTCAGCATAGTAGAATCCATCCAGTTTCTGTTCGGGATCAATGGCATCGTGATCGAAGTAAAGGCTGGCTGCTGTGAAGCTGTTGGCCAGGACAAGAACAAGGACCATAATGTGGAACGTGTTGGAACGAAGTATTCGTTGGAACAGGGGTGGGGCATGCCCCTGCGCTTTGTTCTCATCAATGTAAACCAACTTCCAGCTGGAACCGTCACTCTGAATTACCTGGAATAAGCCACCATCTTTTTTTTTAATGTGTTAAACAATATTAAATACTAAAAAAAATTTTTTTTTAAAACATGCTGACCATCCACATATAAAAAAGTACCAACCAGTCCAGGGGTACCACCTGGTAGCCTTTTATTTGTAATCTATATATGTTAATACTGTTGTTTGAACTTCTGTCTGTTTGTAACCAGCTATCAGTCATTAAAAGGATGCAGGCTTGTATGCTTTTTTTTGTGTTGAATCAGGTGTTGTCGGAGAAGGGCCATTTGCAGAAGTTATAAATGGAAAAAGATGTAAGTGTGCAGTTAATTTTCATAAATTAATATTTGATGCATGGCTCTGGTCGGCTTGGTCTGGGATAGAAATACATCACCCAAAAGAGTATAACCCTCGGTATGACATGGAATTATTTATTACCAATGTGTCTGAAGATCTCCCAGAATAATTTTCAGAACATGAAACAACACAAACTGAATAAATTCATATTGTACATCAATCATCTTTGTCATAGCAGTGAAATCTGGTTCAAATCATGTTTCAAGGGAGCAAAATTGACTACTGTGTTTGTTTTCTATTCAAGTCATGTTACCATGGTGTTATGCTTACAATAAACATAACTATGCCTGATATACAGTATTGGAATTAATTATGGAAGCAAACACAGGATATACACAAATAATGAGTATTTGCAACTAAGAGACATATATAATACAAACGCAGTTCATTAGTATTCGATACATGAGCCCTTTGCTTTATATAGAGCATGACACCTTATTTTCATGCTCCCATACTGGTTATCAATATATGACTGTGGAATGTTGTTCCAAATATGCTGTAGCACTTTCCACAATTCATCCAAGTTGTCTAGTTGTCTTCTGACTTTCTCTGAAGTCATATAATCCCATATAATCTGTGATGTTCATTTCTGAACTTTGTGCAGGCCAAGGCATCTTTGAGTGTTCCATCAGCTTATTTACATTACAGATAGATTTTCACCATAGTGATTGTAAGTTTGGAGATAAATGTCATTTTGGAAGATGAATCCCCATTAATGAGATGTCTTCCTGAAAGGAATGCCATTACTGGTGGCAGCACACACTATCAGATCACAGCTGCCAATTCTGAAATTATATCATACTGAAAATCTACTCACAAAGCTGATATGTGTATGCATCTTCACGCTGCTCGTGCATCTCAAGGTTGTTTTGAAGCTACAGCTGTGTATCACATGACATACATACCCACACATCTTGATTTTGCATCTGGCCATCAAACCTCAGATATCAATAGGAAGACTGAATGGATATAGCCAAAGTGTATAAAACAATGAGATCTGAGATGTGTGACTGCCTTTTAGGCTTCCATTCATTTACAAACTAATACTGTGGGTTCCTTTGGAGGTCAGAAAAAACTCAATCCTCTGAAACGTATCAAATCATCCAAAGCGTACATGGAAACATTCAAAACTCTCAGCCAAATGAGAACTTTCAAGACATCACCTGCTTAATGTACAATATCAGAACAAGAACATATAATATCAATGATCTAAAATACAGACTCTTTTGTGGTTAGAAAAGAGCAATAGAGTTGCACCAAATGCCATGTGTGCTGACTACTTAATTGATCAAAATTATGCTATGGAATGCTCTTGAATTCACCAGTCTGATTGGCTGTGGGTGAGAAAGAGACAAAGCACGAGCTGGGACAGTCCTGGAAGGGTCACCTGCGCCAGAAACAGACCTTGAGCTTGTATCACGAAATGAAAATGCTCAAGGTCATGTGAGGGTGACCCTGATATAAAAAATGCATTCACTTCCTGAAATGCCATTTTAAACTCTTTAAACGTTTTGTAAGCTACGCGTATGAACGTCTATACTAGAAACAGAAGAAATGAATTTTATGAATCAGAATTTGCCTGACTGGGTTATACCAGTTGGCCCCCTGGCTCATGGACAACATGCTGTGGTTGAACCTCCTGTTTAAGTTTTTTTGTCAAAGGAATCAAATCAGAGTTCTGAGAAGGAACAGAAATTCTAATAAAGTCCCAGCACTGTAAAAAAAAAGAGTAATAATAATTCCCCCAAATTTCCATGATTATCCAAACCAGCTTTTACTGCTATGCATGACTCGCGATTTCAACATGCAAGGAGGGGGCTGCAGTGACCATTGGGCTGCTACCTGACCGCTGCTGCCATTTTGTACTGGCGGACCTCAAAAGAGAAGTGAGCTACCTACCTGGGAGGAGTCAGAATCAGCAGCACTTCCCCGAGAGCCCCACATCTGTTGGAAGTGGACCCTGATTTCAGCAAAAGTTTCAATAATGACAGCAATAAAAACATTCTGAAAATAAAATGCAAAAGTAAAGAAAACAAAGCATTCTATCGCCAAGTGTGGAATTAACTATTTATATTATGAAATCACCGAAGAGTGGAACAGCATCTAAAATCTAATTAACACCTTAAAATTACAAAAGAAAGATTCATTTTAAGTTACATATTCACAGCTATGCACATCAACATTACATTCATAAAGGAAATTTTAAAATGTATAGTTAATATGCATGTTAATGTCATAAAAATATAATTTCATGGTTCTTTTTCTTTCTCCAGTCCAGTGGTTTGTGATGTAAAATTTGATAAAGATTTTACAAATCTGGTGGTAAGTTCACTTTCTCTTTCTCCATCATTTACTCCTTCCTTTGACTCACACTCATCTCCCTCTTATTCATTCATTCATTCCTTCCTCTCTCAGCAGTCAAAAGACACATTTCTACTTGAAAAAGGGTTAAAAATTAGCTTTTTTTAAATTAAAAGACAAAAATCCACTAGAAAGTGGTGGGTTTACCTTTACCAACCAGGCCAGGAAGAAGATGAGTGAAATAAAATACAGAAGTGCGGTCCATGATGGCAGACTGTCAATAGTACGGTACATGAGAAAAACCCAGCCTTCTTGAGACCCAGCTTTGTACACGGTGAAAAAGCTCATGGCTGTAAGAATAAAAAAAATATATAATAAGAGTTCAAAATATCTCAAAACCAGGTAAACTTATAATAATAAAAAAAAAAAAATCACCTAGTAAATATGCTGGCTGTAAATGTTAAACTTGCTTGCTCATCCTTTTATGTTAGAGACATTCAAATAAAACTCCTATAATGGTTTTTGGCCAGGTTTCACTCGAACATCCCCAGTACCTGCAGAAACTAATTTTTTTTCTTTTACAAGGTAAATATTATTACTTTATTAGAAAACCAAAATGGAAACCACAAACATCATTCATCTAATGCTACAGCCCAACACCGCAGGTATTTCACACTATAGTACTGTGGGTGCGCATACCTGAAAACATGGCTGGAAATACCAGATTGAAGAAAGAGTGCCATGCAGTCCATCCTCCCATTTCTTCCCCTTGCTATCTGAGTATGATAGTTACCCATACAGTTTTAACGTAAGTCATTACCACTTATTTTTTTTTTATTTCACTGATTAAATCCCTGATCCCAAATTATCGAATGCATGAAAACAAAAAGTCGTAATTAAATATCCTCATTTTGATGCTTTGAAAACAGCCACCTTGCACGGATGGATGGATGGATGGGAGAGAGAGAGAGAGAGAGAGAGTAGTGGTACGAAAACCCATATGAACACTGTACAGTTATTACACATAGACAGTGTGAATTATGGTGCTGTTGAAAAGTATCGGAAGATGAAACTGACTGAAATTCCCTCTTAACGAATAGCATACTCATCTTCATTGGTATGGTTTATTCAGGTAGTAAAATGTGCTGGTGACACTTGACACCCAAATCACCATCTTGGACAAACTTGGCCAGGCAAACACTTTTCTCAGATGAGGATGTGAATGCTGAGGCCATCCACAACTCTCCATTGTCCGTGACAGCTCACAGCAAGCTACGACATTTACAGATAGACAGACACTAACGATGCAGCAAATGAAGCTTCAGACTCTCAACCGAGAGCATCCACAAAACATAGTTCCAAGAGTATTCAAGAAGTCTTGCCACAAGAAACAGAGCAAGACCATCACAAGGAGAGCAACAGATGAAGCCTCCCTCAAAACATCCATTTAAAAATAAAAAAATCGTTAGGTGAGTGATTAAAACTCACCACCCACAGGTGAGCTTCAAGCGAATGGTGAAAGACCTAAACCCTGTTACCAACCAATCTTCAATATCCCAGATAAACCAGGCCGTGTGTTCTCTGTCAGCTTCCTTGTGAAGCATCACTCACAAGACTTCAACATTGTACAATGCCAATTTAAGAGAGAAAACCCCTGAGGGCATTTACTGAGTCAGCATAAGTAACTAACTAACTTACCAAACTGATCAAATCCGTTGAAGCCTCTTGCATCTCTGGAGAGGTTTAGAAACTTGCATTCCATCCCATCAGGGCACTGATACCCAGCCCCAGGCTTTGGGGAGCAGAATGTATCTGGGATGGCCAGGTTCTGCATTGTTATGTTCCTAAGATAAAACAAAAAGGACATTTGTCAGAAAAAAAAAAACTCCCCCCCCACCTTTTTTTTACAGGGGTAGTTAAGCCCGGTAAAATCTACTTTAATGACAATGTTGGAAATTTCCACAACCTAGCTTATCTACCAATAAAGTTTTAAATAAACAAAGAAACAGCAAATTATAAAACAGAAATGGAGATCCTTTTCCACAAATAAAGCTTAATTTCTGTAGCTTATTCTTGGAAAACTGGTGTTATTTCTTCAATAAAATGCTCTTTGATCCATATTAGCAGTGCATCTAATTCAATATTTGAATCAAAGTTGGTGTTGCTACATCATACACCAGTCTCAACAAGAGAGACAACCCTGGTGAGAAACTGTTGCTTGGCCTATGCCACAAGGCGGCCAGCACTTCCAACTTCAGCATGCAAGAACTCTTCATTTTTTAGATGTGAGAAGAAACCTGGGGTACCTGGAGGAGATCCACATGAACAGTTGGTGAAGAAGACCAAGAGAAACCACAGCAGGTAGATAGGTATGTATGCCAAACCGAGCCAGTCCATTGTGGAGATCAAACTCAGGCCCTTAAACTTAGAAGTCCAATAGACTAACCACTGAACCACTTTTTTAAACCACTTTGAGATGGAGTATTGTTCTTAAACAATTAATGAATGAATGAATAAATTATATAATGGAAGAAATAATCGATCCTTGTTTCATCTGATACTTTTATTTTATTCAATCTTATTTTTGCATATTAATAATTTGTAAACTAAACTTAAAGATCAGAAAAGATGCATTATTCAATGTCAAAACTTACTTATCATTTAAAAGAAAAGTCATTTTAAAATATTCAAATAATTGTAAGTAGAAGGATATCTAATTTAAATTATTGCTCAATCCAAAGTGTTTTAATGTCTTGTTAAATATGTTTTTTTTATCTATTAATTTGTTTTAAAAAATTTGACAAAGAAAGTAATTGTGTGGGTAAGAGCACATTATAAATTAGCCCCTATCATACATATTATTAGAAAAACAATGATTCTTAGTTTACCTACTGTCAACTTCTAAAAATCAACTAAGCTAGTAATATAATGATTAGAATGCAATTATGGCAAATAGAGAAATACTGAAAAATAAGTATGTTATATTAGTAGACAGAAGGTACACTGTTCTGCACATACACTTTTGGAACACTTGCAATTTGAATAATAATAATAGCCCTAAACCCTAAGATCCCTACCTTATTTTCTTCATATGCTAATGATTATAATTCTTCATATTTTGAGTTTGAATATTTTATGTTTTAGTAATGAACACCATTTTCCACTTCAATGAATAATCACTAAATTGTTCAGGTTTGCCTACAAATTAAGTTTATCATGTTTTTGCTATTAGGTCTAAGTTAGAAGTGAGAAATGAACATCCGGTAACTACAGAAATGAGACTTAGTTATGGCATTACCAATAAGCTGATAGTAAATGCCTCAACTAACATGCTACTTTCTGTAAGTAACATGCCACTGACTTCCATTATCATCATCCAGGATTAGTATATAAACTACTATTTTAAAAACAAGCTGTAAAAGACTGCATCAATAATGATGACTGGTGCTAACAACTCTACAAGGTTTTTGTTTTACTTTCCAAGGTACCCCACCAATAAAGTGACTTCTAAAGTAGTATTTAGTTATTTACCCAGTGTATGAACCATTCCGCACACAGTGGTATTTCATCTCACCAAAGAACTGAACGCCAAGGATTCCATAGAGAGACATGAAGAACAGGAAGAAGATGGTGACATTGTAGATCTGTTGACTCGATCGCCTGTAAAACACAAAGCATTACTACAGCATGACATACTGATGGCAACGATTCAATGTCTGGTCTGCAAACAAAAACAGCTAAAAAGACTTCTTAAAGTGATGTGTGCCTGCAAAGAATGGCTGATGGTATTCTAAATAATCATGCCACTGCAAACCAACATAGTTGAGATTTACAGGCTTACCTGATCCAGTGTCAGATATTCACAACACCCATCACAAGATCTGTTTTGCCAAAAATAGTGGACTAGTTGACAAGTGAAATGGCAAAGAACATTTAGAAAAGACTGGCTCAGAAGCTATAAAAAAGGAATCATATTCTTGAACAAATAAAGGATGGCAAGGTAGTGTAAGCACCCTACCAGAATACAAACTCACAAGAGTGGATGCAGAACCATATAAGGCAAAGCATTTTGTAAAAAAATTCAAAACTGCACAAATATTAAAAAGCCCCCCCCCCCTCTTTGAACGTGTGGCCCCAAGGCCTGTCTATCTACCCTTCTGTCGTGGCTCAAAAACTGCAGCCACCAAGTCACAGACAGCAGGCCAAGGACAAAACAACAGGGCTATTTCCACAGAGTCATTTCCTGAGGCAAGTGACACCTCCAAAAATGAGACCAGAAGCAAGTGCAAAGTAAAGACAAAGAAATTTTCATTCAATACCAGTAATTATTATGAACATCTAACCAAAAATGTTTAATGTCTAAATGCAGTTCAATAAAGAAATATGATAATAATTGAGTTTTTTTTTAATTATACAGAATTTTAGACTGCACATTAGAAAAATCTCCAATACAGGAAAGAGTCATACAAGAAAAGGATAAAAGTTCAAAGCTACCTATCAATCTTTTTTATTTCATAAAAAAAAAACCACAGCAAAGGCTATGGCATGGAAACCAGCAGATAAAAATAGAATATTCATACATGACTTAACACCAAAATCCATCTCTTTCTCCCCACATTATATATAAGAATTTTCAAATATTTTCATATTCTAACTGTCCCATAAGAGGCTTTAAAACAAATATAAAATCCATTTAAAAAAAAAAACATGTCTTAATATTAGAGCAACATTTTTAATAATAGAACTAATGTAAATAAAACAGAAATGAGAGTTCTTTGCAGCAGAACCAGCCTGGCCACAATTCCTCTCCAGTCACCAAACTACTGAAGCTTATCACATAAAGAGTAAAAAACATGGTTCTGTAATTATGTTTGGCTACACAAGCCAATCCCCAGACAGGTTATCAAATTTTAAAAAAAATAAACAACAATAATAATAATTTCGCAGAACCAGAAAAGTCTATAAAAGATCTCTTCCTCAGTATATTCTAACCATCCATGTTTTACTTTGTTCTACCAAGTTCTTTAAATGATCAAGACAGATGAGGGAAAAGCAGTACCATAAATTTTACTATATGGAAATGTTACCATTCTCAGAAAGATATAGTCTTCATTGAAATGCAAATAATTTGCACCAAACAGATCAAACTTTCATTACTGACATTCTCAACTATCTACGTACAAATAAGAATGCACTAAAAGGTGAACAGTCAGGGTTTGGTGCCTTAAAATGCTTGGCTCTAAAAAGGTTTTACATTTTGGAATTAATGCATATTAAGATTTTTGTTTTTTTTAAATTTACATTAAACTATGCATAATATTTGGATTTTGTAAAGTATTCATCACAAACTTTGAATATATTTTTTGATAGTTCTCTCCCCTTTAGGATGTACCTCTGTGATCATTTCTCTTAGAATAACAAGCTAAGTAGCATCTTTGCTGAGCTACCTAAATGATAAAAAAAAAACTGCTAGTCCATTATGGGCTGTTATAATAGGCTGTGGACAACCCAAGATATTACCTAAGACAAATAGGGGCTGTTAAAGGAAGTTGTAGGCAACCCAAATTATTACCTTCTAGAACAAATATGGGCTGTTACACCAGATTGTGGGCAACAAGTTAAATTTTGTTACCCTATTAAACTATTTATTTATTTATTATTCATTTTTGTTGAAATCCTGATAATATAATATAAATATTTTTTATTTAAAAAAATCAATTATTATTTAGTATCTCTATAAAATAACCAATTGAAGATGATATGGTTATTATTCAAACAATATATTTATTGCCCACAAAACGTTAAAATAAACAAAATAAAAAACAAACATTAAATAGTTTATGATACAATAATAATTTATATAATAATTAATATTAAAAGTTATTTTCCCTTGAATATAGAGATTTTACAATAATTATTACTTAAATTTCTGCTTTGGAAATTTCTTACCCCCCCCCCACAAATAGCAGCAAAAACTCTGGTTTACCTGTGCAGGTATCCAAAAGAAGAGATAAACTCAAACAGATTCACTGACCATTTTTGGAGCATGTATGGCATCATGTGGCCTTGGAGCACCCAAGCCCTGAGAGCAGCCGTTGTTGACAAGCTACTGTGAATCCCCTGCTTCCTATGGGAGCAGTTTACTGTTCTTTTTATTTATCTGATTATGTACAAAAAGCTGGCATGTTTTCTTCACCTCTAGCTTGTGATATTTCATTAATTTTCACACCAGTACAGTGCATTATCTATTATCCTCTTTTACCAGCGGACAGGGGAAAGCTACTTTGGCAAGGCTACAGATGACAGAAAGAAAAAAAAAAAGAAATGTAGGCTCATTTATGGTAGAGTACTAGTGATCCTAGTAGTGTATAGTAATAGTTTAAGCAATAAACCAGTATTAATAGATATAAAACAAAATTTAAATAAGGGTGTACTAGCAGATTAGGATGGCTTTTCATTCTTTTTGTTTGCTTAACAGCGTTTCATGGGGGAGATAACTGCGTAGAAAAGAAAAACCTCTTAAATAGTAGGTACAGCAAATAATTTTGCTAGGCAGACCATTCTGGTGTTACTAGAACCCCACCAACAGGTGATGACCCTTGTAACTTCAGAGCTTGAAGTAACACAAAACTTAGACTTCTCTCCTTGTGCCATACCCTACAAAATCTTTTCATGTTTTGGGTAGATCTCCCTGTAAACACAGATAATGCAAGATGGAAAATTGAAATGTTTTTTTTTTTTTTTCTAATTGCTGGTAAAAGGTTCTTGCACCTCTCCACCTGAAAACAACTTTAAATACCCTATTAATATTTGTACCTACTTGAAAATAGAATTAATTCTTGTTTTTGGAAGCTGAAACTTGAGGAACACACGGAAGACCCTGATGAGGATGAAAGGCCGGGGGCATCGTAGGATTGACAGTAATGCGTATTTGGAATCGCCTTTATAGATCTCAAATACCTGGAGAATAGAAACATCAGCTAGAATTTGGACAAAGAAAAAATTTTAAAAATTCAAAATAAAGGTAATTTCCATTATGAGAGAGTACAATTTGTCATTACAATAATTAGATTGTCTGGAGTGTATATCAGACTACTGCGGGTTACTTCCCATCACTGCAAAATTGATACTTATTGCGCTATGCAAAGTGCAACAGGAATTAAACAAAATATAGATCAAGAAAGATAAGTATATTGATGGAAAAAGATGGCTTCCAAATAAAATTGCATTAAATCTTGCACGTTTTACCCTTAAAATGTAAGAGCACCAATTCTATGATAAAATGTTAAATTCTCTGAATTTAATGCACCACAACCACAACATAACAGAATTGCTAAAAAAAATTGAAAAAAAAAACCACTTAATGAATTTCTTAACTGTATCCAAAGAATCAAACCATATACCACCATAGTTTTTAACTCCCTTATATCACCTATAGGTAGAAGTATGTGCTGAACTGGCTGTATGTATATTTAGTCAACAAACTTTTAATGCAAAACATGTTGAGTTGGAAAGATATACGATTTGTCATTACAAAGAGTTATTATATCAATTTGGGAGGAACTACAAGTCAACAGTCGTTTTTGACTCAACCTGTGCTGAGTAATACAAATTTTAAAGATAGCAAAGGTGCAAATATACCTCAGGTGGTATGAAGAGGATTAAATATATTTAGAAGTTGAGTAATACAAGTGAATGTTAGGTCAAAGTACTCAGTTGTATGACTACTGGCAGATGTTTTTAATATCAAGTGAGTCAACTCATGTGGGAAATCTATAAATTAAAATGGTTTGGCCTCCAAAAACTATTGTCATCAACAGAAAGATCACTCAGTAAGAAAGAGTAAAAAACAAAATGGTCTCAAAATTTTTAAGGAACACTGCAATATGCACATTTTTAATATGTTTTGTTTATGATTTGATTTCTTTAATGATATTACCAATTGCACATTATAAAAATGCATGCCAGAAAAAATTCATTCAATATCATATTACTTTGTAAAGTGGTATCTCTCTTTCTGAAGGGAAATTACAGAGAAATATCAGAATGAATGACAAAAAATGCCATGAGAATGTCGTCTTGCAGAGCTATAACACCGCAGAGTTATGTGGTTTCTTTGATAGGAGAGCTATATGGTGCTGTGATAGCTGCTTGAAAAAGTATTGAAAGGAATTTACTGAAATTCCTTGAACATAAATTATTACAAAAATATTTTTAGATATTAAATAACTTTGTATCAACAGATTTTAGTGGTCATCAAATGTTGTCAAAGAAACATGAAGGAAGAAGAATCATTAACTAAAATGGTTACAAATGCTACTATCTTTTGATTGGTTAAAATTTTTACTGTCCCCATTTTCCTGGATTACATGAAAGTGTTCTTGTTCAAACAAAAATCCTGCATAGAGTTTTTGTTATATTTACTGTGATTGTTGCTTTCAATATACACCTTATTAAAGATTACCTTGAAAACAAGGTGAAAGATTAAGTCTTACCTGTAAAAGAACAGATAGCCAAAGGCAGGTAACCATGAAGCCATCAAACTGGCACCATCGATCTTTCAGATAGGGCACTTCTCCCTGAAATAGGCAACACCCAAACACAAGAGAAAAAAATCTAAAATTGACCTAAGTTTTGAAATAATGAAACATAAAAATGCATAAACCAGACACCAATTACTGTTATTTTTTCTATAAAGTAATGCAAATAATCTAACAGATTCTTTATACTTTTAAATTATACATTACACACTTTAGTTTCATTTACCAAGTGTCATCAAAAACAGCAGCCAGATTTTCTTTAGGCTATTAGTGCTAAGAGATGGATTTTATTTATGATTTCGAAACTGTCTGTGGTTCCATTTTCTATTTCATCACCCATCAAAGTCATAATAGAGATGTTCAGAAACCTAGCATGATACAATTACAGCAGTAGCTTTTGCTTTATTTGATCATGCATAGTATAACAGTAGATATTTTCTGTGTGAAAGAAAATGTCAGATTTTACTGAAAGCAGTTGAGAGATCAAATCATAACTTGGAAAACTACCATTTAGCATAGTCAAAAGTGTTACTGATTCATAAAACAGATGGAAATTAAAAACAGTTTAACCAGATAGAACTCTGCACAATAAAGTGTCCAATATGATTAGAAAGGTAGAATAATCACTTTGTAGAAGTTTGTCTTTTTACATGGTGGAAATGACAACTTAGCTTTTTTGACAACTGTAGGTTTCCACAGAAAGCAGCTTCACACACCTGGTCTTGAAGTTAATAAATGGTTTGACTATAGTAAGTAAGTAGGTGGTGTTATTCAGTAAATAGATCTGTTTGTCATGGAGTTTTTTCTGCCAGTGATAATGTCAGTATTTGTTCCCTTTTACGTACCTTGAGGACACCACGAATGTGCATTTTAGCAATCATCTCAGCTGTGAATATAAAGGTGACTATAATATCTATGGTGAATGTTATGTAACGCAGGGAGGAGTACAGCATAAAAGTCTTTGGGGTGTTCATGCTCACAGAGATCATGCTGAGCAAGGCACATCCCCGAAGTACCCTGCGCACCCAGTTCTTGTTCACCCAGTCAATGTCAGCATTGTCATTGAGATTCTCATCGGGCCCATAGTCAGATAGAGCCATGTTTTCTCGAAAGCTCGTTTTTCTATTGACAAGCATGACTAGATAAATTCTTCAGTAAGAGAGCCAGGGCCAAGCCAACCGTCAGGATGGAGCCATTGGTTCACAGTAATGAGTCCGCATCATGAGTGGCCACCCAGACAGTTTGTGACAACAAATGTAAGAAAGAGCCTCAGATGTCTAAACCAGTGCCTTCACCCCATTAAAGAGACTGCCCTTATTTAGCTGTTTCCTTTTCTATCAGACTGATTCCAAACTCCAAACTGTAAAAAAAAAACAAAATCATTGAAAACTTCATATCTCATTTATTAAAGACATCAACAAACAATTATAGTACAATGTTAACTATAAAAATACAAAAATCAAATATTATATACACAGGATGTCCTAGAAAGAACTTCACACATCCAAATATTTTATGATGATACCTATAATTAAATAAACTCTTGATTGTAGCAATATGAAATTAATTACCTTCCCATTGCTTCTTTATCATAAGTTGTGCATGTGTCCACTTCCCTATAATCTAGATAATACCAAAGTATAAACTACTGGGCAGTAAAATCTAGGCTTATCAAAGTGAAAGGTACAATTTATCAAAATTATGATGAATGATCAAACACAGACTACATTCATGTGTTGTTGGATCATTGGTCTATAGCCTATCATCAAACACATGAAAAGCATGTGCATTCCCAGTCTCGAAATTCACATGGTGTGTAGGGCAAAGGATCCAATTAGAGGTGGGTGAAAAAATATCTAGAAGCAATATGTAAAAACAGGGAGAATGCAAATACACTCTGTAGAGAACCCTAATATTTGTTGAATACAATATACTAATTAAATGTCATCCTTTTTGCTCTCATTTATTCTTGGAAATTCATCAGACCATCATTTGTTGTACTTAAAGGTATTTTCTCAATTTTCTCAACACAAAACCACTCTCTTCACTAAATTTCCTTTTAGACATTTTCAATGTAAGATGAATATATTACAGTAAAATGTTGACTTTATACAGGAACGAAAATGAGGTTGGCTTAAATCAACTAATCTGATTGGCCCAGCTAAGCCATGCCAACCAATCAATAATCCTGCCTGCATCAACTATAGCTTTAGATAGTGTTTTAAAAAAGGCCATATTAAGATATATTTCACAAAGGAATGCACAGTTTCAAGAGATTTTATCGAAAAACATACAAAATTGGGAAAGTTGGAGCCTTTGCTAGAAACATTAATTTCAAAATAAATACTCGTTTATGGGTATAAAAAATGTGGGTTTATCATCAACTGTGCAGTAAAATCCAAAATGGCAATCAACAAACATGTCAGACTTCTTTCAGCAGATCAGATGTAAAATGGCAACAGACAGGTCGACATAGTCATCAGCTAGCTATGTGTATGATACTGCCATACCAGTGACGTTCACAGCAGGCACAGAAAAGTTCATCTGTGTTGTACAGATGCTCATAATAAATGGATGACCAGAAGAATGGGCTTGCAGAACAGGCTAGTGTTATTTATATACATCCAACACCAGTCAGGAGGAATTAGGTGTCCAAATTATCTGAAACAATCTTCTCCGTAGCAGAATTGTGCACGAAACATCCATATATTGCTTGCCCAGTTGTCATCATAATATTTGATTACCTTGAGCAAAGTTCAAATCATTGAGAAAGATCCCAAATGTGGCAAGTAATATTTTCTGACAAAAGTTAGCCCAATTTGGATTTCTCCAATAGCAAGTTAGATGTATTGTGCCAACAAAGTGATACTGTGCTACTGCCATCCATAATTATGGTGATGACATAATGGTATGAGGAATCTTAGCTGGTGTAAGGACTCCTCTTGTTCATTGTTCAATGTTGCCTGACTAATTAGAGCTACATAGATGAGAATGTGAGATTGACAGTCCTGATTTTTCATCAATTGAGGGCTTATGTTCCAAGATGACATTGCCAAGACAAAAGATTAGTTAAAGTCATCAGTTTTGTTTAGGACCAACACCACTACCACAATAGTCTGGCCAGTCATCCTCCCAGATCTTTCACTCACTTAGCATTTCTTGTAGGTGTGTGAAGCCCATCAATCTCCTCCAGAAAACCTACACAATATGGGACTGACCTGGTGAGCAATACCAGAGGTGACACAGACAGTAAAGCAGCTCCACACAATCCTAAGATGGTCCTACCCAATACTAACTATGCCAATCATCTTTTCATTTTTAATGCTGTAGGATGTCAGAGATTGTTCTCTATTAACACATTTTAATGAAGTCTATGGGTTAATTTGGTTAAAGGATAAATTATTTTCTGACTTCTAATTATTTTGTTTCTTCATAAGTGAAATTAAATTTATTACTTCAAATTCAAATATCCCTAGAATTTTGTGAGTAGTAAATATAAATATACCCAATTGTACTTAAAAGATGTGTACATGAAAATGTTTGATTAACAAGTTTATAAAAAAAAAAAAAAAGACTAATAAATAATATATGAGAACAATAGAACATATATACATAAAAATTTATAGATACAAAAGAAAAAAAGTCAAAAGGTTGATATATCTGATTTATCAAAATATGAAAAAACCTTTAGTAAAAATTCTAATTAAACAGTTTAAACATTACACAAGTTAGGCAGAACCAAAGAATAAGATGCATGAATAAAGGCTTTTAAATACCTCAAGTTGACTGCATATGTATTATTTAAAAAATTGAATGGTATCTAGAAATAACAGATGTATTCAGTGATGTGTTTTCAGAACTATATTAGCATCATACAGATAAGAAAACTTTTTTCTTCCTTTCTTCCATCTACTTGAAATAACCACCGATCTGGTACTCTCGAAGCATTCCTCCTAAATTAAATTTCTCCAATGAATACTAAGAAAATTAAAAATAAAAACAAAGCATCTGACTTGAAATTCCTACTTTCTAATATCTAGATCCGTTCAGGATTGTAAATATAATTAAAGACAAAATGACAGAAATAATAATTCAAAAAATACAAAAAACAAAAACCAGAATTGCATAGACATAATATTAATATCTAAAACGTTTTGTGTGTGTGTGTGTGTCTGTGTCTGTGTGTTTGTGTGTGTGTGTGTGTGTGTGTGGTATGTGTTGTGGGTCGTTTTGTTGTTGTGTGTCGTGTGTCGTGTCTCGTGTTGTGTGTGTGTGTGTGGTATGTGTGTGGTGTCTGTGTTGTGTGTCGTGTGTGTGTGTGTTGTGTGTGTGTCGTGTGTCTGTGTGTGGTGTCTGTTTGTCGTGTCGTGTGTGTGTCTGTGTGTGTGTGTGTCGTGTGTGTGTCTGTCGTTTGTCTGTGTGTGTCGTTTGTTCGTGTCTGGTGTGTCGTGTGTATGTGTGTCGTGTGTCTGTGTTCGTGTGTGTGTGTGTGTTGTCTGCGTGTGGTGTCGTGTGTGTGTCTCGTGTGTGTGTGTCGTGTGTGTGTCTGTCGTTTGTCTGTGTCGGTGTCGGTGTCTGCGTCTGTGTGTGTCGTGTGTATGTGTGTCGTGTGTCTGTGTCGTGTGTGTCTCGTGTCGGTGTCTGTGTCTGTGTGTGGTCGTGTGTCGTGTGTCTGTGTCGTGTGTGTCTCGTGTCGGTGTCTGTGTGTGTCGTGTGTGTCTGTGTCGTGTGTGTGTGTGTCTGTGTCGTGTGTCCGTCTGTTTTAAAAATCAGAACTTGTTTTAATCTTATCAAAAGTTTAACATAAAGGATATGTTACATATTTTTTTTTTTAAATATGTTACGACTCCCAGCAGCAGTTTCAAGTTGTAACTCCCCACAGCAAAACAGACCGATGATCGAATAACCAGCCCAATTCGTTAGATAATTACCCGGTAGAAGTCGAGATCACCGAAGGCAGCAGTCGCCGAAGCTCTCGATAGTAGTATCCATCTAACAGTCGGAGCCCATCGTCTGCCCGTTCTCCGTCTCCGACTCGCTCCTGAACGCAGCCATCTGTATAGGCAGTCGGCCGGTCCACCGCTCTGAGAACGACGATATGAAAACACTCCCATATACACAAAAAAGACACTTTTCCTTCTTTTTTTTGTTTTAAAATACGAGAGAAGAAGCATTAGGGGCTGGGGGTGGGGGGGCTGGGCTGTGGTGGGGTGGGGTGGGGGACCCGGAGCCAGGGGGATCGTAAGCGAGAAATGGACAGAGGACCATAAACTGCCCGTCTAACCCACAACCGGCCTTCATGCGGAAAGGTTGGGAGGGGGGGAGGGAGGGAGGGAGACGGTAATGGCTTTAGACACGAATATCGTCAACAGAAAGTAAAGTTAACGCGTCCCTACCAGGTCACATACCTACCAGGTGGTGGTGGGGAAGGTGGACATGTTTGGTGTTGTTATTTTTTAGTGTTATGGGATAGCCACCGGAACAGGAAGTGCCAGATCTCAATAACGTTCTCGTTGTCGGCTAAACTCGGTAGTTTCCGGGATGGCGTACGGAACGTAATCCAAGATAGGTAACTCTCGTGAAGATGCATCCCCCCCCACCCAAGTTGAATAAATAGATAAATAAACTAATATTAAGAAATCCAAAAACGACGTCGATTTTCTGAAATATCTGTTTATTTTTAAAAGGAAAGAGATCGCTTGTAATACTGCTACATCAGAAGTGAATAAGTACTGAGAGTGCATGACTGCACGAGGCACATCAGGGAAGCACGTGAGTTTCATTACCATATCCAATCAGGGCTGTTAGATTGCGAAAACTGAAGGTCCTCTGTTCGAATCCCGATCGGGACAGGATCAGTTTAGCGAACCCCTCCCCCCTTCCTCGGTTTCTTCTCGATCTTCTTCACCAACGGGCCGCGTGAGTTTCCTCCCACATCAAGAAAAACGAAGAGAGGTGCGGATGTGAATGGTTCCCGCGCATGGCTAGCTTCCACCACGACCGCTGCTCAAGAGTCCGTACCCGGACAACTCGCTTGGTCAGCAGAGCAGATACCCTTTTCCTTCCAGCTCTTTGCCGTGAGACAACCTCGAAATCAGGGCAGAGGTTCGTGAGGCGAGTGAGTGTCACAACGTACTTATTCCTAAATGAACGTTAGGAGCGCTCTCTGGCGGTAATTCGCAGTACGAAGCCGACCCAGCAGCAGAAAATAACTTTAAAATGAACGTTAGGAGCGCTCTCTGGCGGTAATTCGCAGTACGAAGCCGACCCAGCAGCAGAAAATAACTTTAAAATGAACGTTAGGAGCGCTCTCTGGCGGTAATTCGCAGTACGAAGCCGACCCAGCAGCAGAAGATAACTTTAAAATGAACGTTAGGAGCGCTCACTGGCGGTAATTCGCAGTACGAAGCCTACCAAGCAGCAGAAAATAACTTTAAAAATCTAGTGTGGAAAGTTTCCGTTTACCTGTATGCAGGTCATCTTCTACTTTTCATCTGATCAAATAAGCTTAAGCTTTTGTGCGAGTGTCTCTATGTGTGCGTGTTTGTATTCGTTTGTATTTGTTTGTGTTTGTTTGTTGTGTTTTTCTGTGCTTACGTTTGTTTCTGCTCCATTATACACTTCCTCGACTAGAAGAAAACGGACATCTGTTTTAATTTACAGAAAGCTCTGTCTGTCTCTGTCTCTCGCGCACATTATCTTTACGATGAGTCAGTCCGCACGGACAGACAAGTCCAGTAATGTTTAGACAGGACAGCAGGAAACGAAACTCCAGTCTCCACTGACATCTGTCAAAACTATACGCAATCTCGCGACATAATAGAGTCAGAGGAAGGAATGTTTAAAACAACAGCAAAAATAATAATAATAGAGGAAAAACATGAGACGATCTAAAGTAAGGCTGCCGCATCATCTACCTGCTTATTAAAAACCACTTATTTTTTTTTAATTACTACTTCACACACACACACATCTCGATGGCCAATTTCCCCCCGACCCATCCGGAAGTCGATTGACGTCATGCGATGCTGCTCTCTGATGTTGTACACGTAAAAAGGGGCCAACTTTTACCATAAACTTTGCAGGCATGACAGGTGGCGCGAACTTGAGCCAAAGAACAACGAAACATGTTTTCCATAAATGTGGATTCCGCTGTCGAGTGGCTCGATGGAAATCCCTGCTTGTAAAAATCAATATGCAACCCGAAAAGGGAACTGGCTCGACAGACGAACTGTTCCGTCTTTTCTTCTCCAATGTGACTTGGCGTCCCGAAATTTCAGTTGTAGTGGTGTCGCACCATGGTACTGAGAAGGGCTGCGGTTGCTCTCTGGCCTAAAAGTTAAATGTAGTGGCCGGAGTCTGAGGAAAACGTCTATGCCGGAAAAGCCGACCTGGCGTGGACGCCTCCGACCGGCCACTTACATTTCTCCCTCTGGCAATAACTTGCTGTTGGTTCAGTAAGTTGTTCCGCAAACGGGGGGCAGATCCTGCATGGTGCTGTCAGAGCATCTTGAAGGAAAGAGACAGCAGATTC
>JACATO010001733.1:0-50340 GCA_018389105.1 Nautilus pompilius | reverse complement strand
AATAACTGCAAAAGTGACAGGAAATTTCCAGGGTTTCGGTTTGAGGTTATGCCCTCAGTATGACCACAAATGCAAGATTCCGAGAAACTAAATATTGTGTACAATCTAGCAACCGTAAGCAGTACTTCTCTCCATTTATTTTTTCATGCTGAATTTGCCTTTGCAGCTCTTCATCAATGCCACTTTTAAAACGAATTTGGCGCTCAGTTTCTTTCCAAGCAGCAAATGAGTCACGATGAATGTCTCTCAATTCTTTTCCGCTAGATGGAAAAAGAAGACAACATAAGCAGTATGCTGCTTTACGTAGAGGTGAACATACCAACCAGGATCGATTAACCTCTTGTCCATTCAGAAGGCGTCGTTTGAACCAAAATGCAGTCATAGAACGCCCATCTTTGGCATTAAATGGACCTTCTTTATGTTGAAATTCATGTGCTCCAACTTTAACAATCTCGGTGCGATGTGCATGTGTTACAACTGCTGAGCCCGTTGTATCAAACTTCATAAAGCCAATATCCCTGTGTTTAACATACTCATTAGGTCATCCTCTTTTAGTGTAGCACCACTATTCTTTAGATTTGTTTCTGACAAAGCGGAATCTCCTTGTTTATTATTATTGTAGCTTTTAACAGCACAGAGAACAGTTTCTCCTCATTGTCTTCTTTTTCAAATGGAATAGCATGTTCACAATCTTGCACTTTGATCTCTTTGCCGCCATCAGGATGAACAGATGCGGGCTTACTGTGTCATCGCTTCAGCAAGGAACGATCTCATCAATTTGCTAGACTCCACCATCGAAGCCGCAAATTGCGCACATCTTTTGCGTCCCTGTGCCCCACTTTTTTTTCAACATAATGGAATAAAATAATAAATTAATAAATACTGACTATATCCAGGCTCTTTTCCGCCACAGAGATCCAAATCCACTGTTCTGACTGAATTCTTACTTCATTACTGACTGACTGACTGCCGCCAAAATGGCGTATTAGAATATAAACGGAGAGCGCGGACCTATGGGAAGACAAGAGGATCGATGGTAACTCGGTCTCCTAATCCTAATAACTCACAATTGAGATTGTGTTTGTTTAATATTTTAAATTAGCTCCTATTCTCTAATAATCAAACAAACACATATAAACTATATACGTTTAGAAAGCTTTGGAACTGTTCTATTTTTTTTTTTTTTGTGTTGTGCGGTGTTTAGGGGGGTGTATGTTAGGTTGCGTATGTATGTGGGTGTGGCTGGATCGGTTCCACGACCGGCCGTCTCAGCTGTTTATAAGTGAGTTTCTTATTTCGGCCTATTTGTTTTGTTTGATTGTACCTCAACCTAGCGAGAGCAGCGGGCTACCCAACTCCTTCGTATTGCACGCAGGAGGGGTAGGTTATCCTGGCTGGACTCTCTAAGACAGAGTTGTCTCTCTGTATGTCCTTGTTCTGAAGGGATGGTTTGGGCCACTGTTTATTTTTCAAGTTTCCAAGTGGAAGGATGGAGAGAGTTTATTTTTATTTTGGGATGATGGATGGAGACATGTTCTCCCTCCGTTTGATCTTTTATTTAGTCCTCCCTCGTGGAGGAATCAGAGATTCCCGATGATTTTGAAGAGAACAGGAAGTCTTTATGACTTATGTTCCTTCTTTTTATCCATGGTAGGGGACCGGAGGTTCCCTGGCTGGTGGTCATGCCGGGAAGTAGCACATCTGCTGTGGTGTTGGTCATCAAGGCATCTGTCGCCCCATTCCACACCACATTATTTTTTTAGTCTGTGATCTTTTTGTTTGGACTTTTGTGATATGTTAAACGAAGAAAGACTCATGGTTAGTCCATGTGTACCTTATAGGGGTGGATTGCTTTATAAATAAATAGAGGCTTACACTGAAGAAGGGGGAGGGGGTGGGATTTTGGTTTGGTACTTCTTTTATAGTAAGTGTTTAAAAGTTTAGTTTTAAAGTGGTCAAAGATCACTTAAGAGATGAAATTATAAGCAATTAAAATTATTCCTTTAAGGATTTATTACATGATTAAATATATTATGCATAGGAAATAAAGAAAGAAGAAGAAGAAAAGAGAAGAGAAGAAGAGAAGAAATCTTTTTCAGCAACCTACATTAATCTAAAAAGACAAAACATTCAAATTAGACGTAGGGGTGGAGAAGGGTGACTCAGGGTGGTCGATCGAAGCTAAGAGTTGAAGTTGGGAGTTGTCAAGGTGTATGTGTAATGTTTTGTTTGTTTTGATGTATCCTAATGCGTTATTAATTAGCCAAGTGGAAGAGAAAATTTGTCTGTCATTTATTCTAGATTTCATATCATGACTGCATATTTTTGATGTAACCAATTAGTTACGTAGTTTTGGAATAGTAATTTTGTTGAGGTAGGCTGACCGCCTTCTAAAGCCTTTCGGCTACCCCAAGCGATCCGCTGGGCGGTAAAAACCAAAAGTTCGAAAGACAGTCCTTCTTAGTTCTATTGTTGAAGCCAAGGATGCGCCAGAACGACGTAAGTTTGTTCAGGGGACTTTTAATTTTGAAAATCAAATCTCGGACTGGGCACCATAGTTCTATGGTCTGCGGTCAGGAGAACAGACAATGGATTGCCGTTTCGTCCACCTCGTGACAGGCGAGGCATTTGGGTGAATTAATTAATTTCCATTTATGCTTGTTTTCCCTTGTGGGGAGAACATTCCTAGTTAATTTCCAGTGTATGTCAGATATTTGTCCGTCCACGAGACGATTAATGGAACTAGCCCATGTCCTGTCCCACGGAAGTGTTCCTGAATTTAGGGTATCTTCCCACCCCTTCCTGTAATTCGGTTCCTCAATGGGTCGTGATGACAGGAAGAGGTAGATGTCTCGATGGGATAATTTGTCTAGTTCTATTTTAGTATCTCCTAGGCTTACGATGTTATCTGTTCCTATAGAGATGTTGCTAGTGATCCATTGCTGGAGTGCGGTTATGTGGTAGTCTGTTAGTAAACTTCTTTGTGCTCTATATAGTTTTAGTTTGTTAGTGAGAACATTGACCCCGTCGAGGGTGTCAAATGCTTTCGCTAAACGGGAGATGAAGAGATTTTGCCATCTTGGTCTATCGTTTACGTTCCTTATGATATCTATTATGTTTAGTATTTGTTGAGCACCTATTTTGCTCTCTAGATTGATTAGATTTAATCCTCCTTGGTTCCGAGGGAGTCTAATTATTTGTTTGTTTGCCAGGTGTTTGCGCCCTTGCCACAGAAACCGAGTTAGCTCGGCGTCTATGGCGTTGCGCACCCAGCCTGGCATCCCTATTATTTTAGATTTATAATAGATTTGGGGGCAAGATAGGTGTTGACTAATTCGGTTTTAGTGAAAAAGAAAGGTTTAGCGAGGACCATGCGGTTAGTAAAGCGTTGACTTTATTACACAGGTTGCAGTTGTCATGCAGCGTGTTAGTATTTTGCTTTACTGGGAAGTAAATTCCCAGTAGTTTAATTTTGTCTTCCACCCAGTTGATGTTGTATTGGCGCAGGGCTTATTGCTGCCCCCCAGCCATGCTGCGGTGGTTTTTCTTTATTTATTTTTGCCCCAGAGGCCTTTTCGTAGACCTCTAGGACTTTGAACGCTGCGTCCAAGCTGGCCGCATCCTTTAGCAGGAGGGTGGTGTCATCAGCGTATTGCTGAATTTTGACACCATTTATCCCCCTGATTGATTTGTTGTTGCGTATCATGGCGGCCAGCGGTTCTGCAGTCAGAACGTATAGCATGGCGCTGAGGGGACACCCCTGCCTGATGCCTCTTGTTGGGTGGATAGACGAAGAGAGAAAGCCGTTCTGGTATATTTGTGGGATTGGAAAAGCCTAACAAAGTTAATAAATAATGAATCCCCGAAACCAAGGGTTTTAAGTGTTTCTATGAGAAAATTCCAGTTAACCCTATCAAAAGCTTTTTTCTGATCTATCGGCTAGCATGATTCCTATGGAATTTTCTGTGTCTAGCCTACTTGTAATTTCTCTGAACAGTTGAAGCGTATTCTTAATACTCTTCCTGGAACTGAACAGGTCTGGTCTGCACTTGTAACTTTATGCATAACTTTGGCTAGCCTAGTTGCTAGAGCCTTAGCTATGATTTTATAATCACTGTTTAAGAGACTGATGGGTCCTCCAGTTGTCCAGGTACTCCGCGTCGCCCCCCTTTGGTAGCAGGACGACAGTGGCCGTACGTTGGCTTTCCGAGAACCCCCTACAATATGCGCTATTCGCAATCATTGTCAGGTCTCCTGCTAGGAGATATTCAAATCTCTTATAGAATTCTGGCGTAAGGCCATCATTTCCTGGTGATTTTTCTTTATTTGAAGCTCTAATAGCTTGTTTTATCTCTTGAATAGTTAGGGGACCTTCGCAGAGCTCGGCATCTAGGGGGTCTAGTTTATCATCTAGACACGCCAAGATTTCGTCCTGAGCAATGGGACAGGTGTCTTCACTATTGTATAGTTCGCTATAATACCGAGCCTCTTCCTTAATAATATCTTCTATATCAGTTAAAACGCGGCCTTCCTTAGTTTTTAGTCTATTTATGGTTTTCCTTTCTGCCCTAGATTTCTCTAAACCACAGAAGGACATTCTATTACCTTCGCCATTCATGGCCGGTACTCGGGCCCTAATTCTAGCGAACTCTGTTTTGCTAAGTTGTAGTTTTGCTATCTGTGTGTGGATGACTTTGATTTTGTTTGTTCTATCTATACCTGAAGCGGCCTTGTTTAGTCCTAGATTTAGTTCTATTTTCAGCTTGTTTTCTAAGTATTCTCTATAAGCATTTCTTGCCTGACAATATTTTATGCTAAGGTCCCTATTTAACCTTACCTAGGTCCCACCACTCCAGGGGGTCATCAAACTCGTCCCGGAGAAGTGACCATTGTTCCCACAAACTGTGTACGCTCTCAACATATTCCGACTCAGTCAGAATAGTATTATTGAGTTTCCAAAGTCCGGGTCCTCTGGTGTTCTCCTGGACAAGAAAGCTGGCCTTAACCTGGCAGTGGTCACTCCACGCGAAAACGTCGTGCTTAACGTCTAGGAGTGTTCTAGCGGCGTGTTTAGAAGCATACACTCTGTCTATTCTAGTGGCTACTTCGTATTTTTTACTGTAATGAGTGTATGATTTACTATCTGGGTGTTTAAATCTAAACGCATCGATCAAGCCAAACCGCGAACACATGGTTTGCAGCTGCACTTTTCCGATCAGATGCGTCCTACTTTTAATGTCCGGTCCCTGCCTATCTAGGTCATGGGAGGGGACACAATTAAAATCACCTAGTATGTAAATGTCGTCTGCAGGGTAAGACCTAAGTTCCTGGTCTAATATGTCATTGAAGTTTTGAAAGAAAGCTGTCCGTTCCTTCGCAATGGTAGGAGCGTACACCGATGCAATCATTACTTTTCTTTGGAGCTCGTTTTGGAACTAGCTATATGATTCTTCTTCCGTTTTTATCACTGTAAGAGTGTTTTATTTTTGCATTTAAACTACGATGAAACAAAATAGCTACGCCTTTTTTCCTACCTAAAGGGTCTAGACTCGCGAGTTTGGGGCCTGACCAGCGGGAAAAGTACCTATCTATCTCTGTATTATTTTGCAGATGTAATTCTTGCATGCAGATTATGGTGTTTGTTGAGGAATGTTCTAGATGATCTAGGTAATCATTCCAGTTTTTCTTGAATTTTATCCCTCTTAAATTCAGGGATAATAATTCCATACGTCTAGACATAATCACTCAATCTGGTGGATTCGTCCCTTGGGCGTTACCTGCGTTGATTCCGAAAAATCCTTCCAAAAGAATGCCTAAATTTAGGTAGGCACTTCCGTGACTGCAACCCCTGAGTCGGTGTTGCACCGGAAGTGATTTGTTTGAGGAGGTTTATGGGTGCCTCCAAGGACTCGTCCTTTGTCACCATCAACCCTCCTCTCTTTTTTCTTGGAGGTGTAGGGGGAGTTGACTCCCTTACCGTCCTCTTGGCCGCCTTATTTTTTACCTTCCTTGTTTTGGAAGGCCTTGTTGACGTTGCGTCGTTTTTAGAGTCATCCTCAATGTGGATGACTTCTGGAGGTGGTGTTTTTTCTTCTACAGTGGAGGCCTTTGGATTGGTCTCCTCCTCTGGTTGTTCTTCTACAGTTGCTTTTTTGCCGGTGCAGCTGCGCTCTGTGTGCCCGAATTCGGTGCACACCCGGCAATATGGAGGCTCGGTAGGCTGATCTTTATACACTACAGTAAATTTGTAGTCCTTGCCGTCCAATGTTTCTGTGATCCTCCTTGGAATCGCCTGTCTCAGGATCATCTTCCCACTCCTCTGACCAGAGAGGAATGGTAGTCCTGGCAGGCAGTCGTATTTAAATGGAACAATTGTTTTTCCATATTTTTCGAGTATCTTCTCAGGAATATCACACCCGGTAGTAAGGGGGAGACCCCTGACCTTAATCCAGGCCACTGGAATCGCTCCTCTAAGGGTGTAGTTTATCCCTTTTACCGTAAACTGTTTCGTGGATAAATACTCTGCGTTCTTTGCAGAGCTGCAGATTATTTCCACTGCGCCGCCATAGCTATTTATGACGGCGCGTACTCTTTCGTTCAATCCCGCACCAGGATGGCCTTACCCACTTCAGAGCAAGTTACTGCTCTGTTGTGGTGTAAGAAAAGGGAGCTTTTCCCTTCGAATTCAAATTTCCTTTTGTTGCAGGGATCGAGTTCCATTTCTGTGAGAAAGGATCTAAAGACTGCTCCCCTTCTTGGTCCTCATAGTCTTTTAGATTCAGCTGTTCGGCGTTGTGTGGTTTAGCCGATTCAGCGTATGAAGCTTTTGAAGTGGATGGCTGAGGCTCCATCCCGTCTACTGTTGGCACAGATTTTAGGTATATTACAAAAGAAAGGTCAGAGGGCACACCGAAAAGTGGCTAAGAACGAAAACTAATCTTTTAGTGCCGAAAAAAATGAAATATATGGAAAAAAAAAATTTACTAAATTATTTTATAAGAAAAAAAAACACAAGGAAAGAGTGGATTCTAAAAGAAACTAAGTATTTAGAGGAAGAAAAATTAATTGAGGAGAACTAAGTACAAAAATCTATCAAAAAATTCTAAGTTTTAAGGAAAATCAAAAATTTTAAGAAAAGTAACTAAGTTCTAAAAATTTTCTAAGTCTTTAGAAAATAAACTAAGTGTTTAAGAAAGTAAGGCAAAAGAAATAAAACTAAGTTCTAAAAAATAAGTTAAGTTTATAAAAATAATCTAAGTACGAAAAAATTAAATTTTTCCGAAAAAATAATCTAAGTTTTTATCCTAAAAAATCTAACAAAAAAAAATCTATCTATCGTAAAAAGTAAACCTTAACTACATAAAATTAAATACCATCATAAAGCAGCATCACCTACCATGCCCATTAAATTTCAAAGTTTTGGCGACATTTCTCTGAATATTACTTATAACTGATCATCAACATAAACAATGACATTTGAGGAAAGTTTACTGCAGAAAATATCTCTGATAATTCACAAACACGTGTCGAATTTTACTTATTAACAAACGGGTGTAACAACGTTGAAGAAAGTCTTCGACAATGCACGGAGCACTACAATGGTCATAATAGGTCACTCTCGTGACCTTCTAGGCGCCCGGATTCCATAATCTGCATTTAAATTCTTTGGATTACAGACATGATTTTGCAACAGTTACGTTCCTTACTCCAGCAAACTATATCGAGTGCTTGAATATGCGTTTCCCTAATTTTGCAATTACTGTGGAAATTTCACGGGCGGAGGTGGCCCCTTCAGACCTGCGTTCGGGGGCGACTGTTCCCCCGTCGGCCACTCTTGTGCAAAATGTCATTAATCAAATCGTTTATGTTCGTAACCGATTCAAAATTTACGATGAAGGAAACAACCTTCATATTTCTATAATTATCTTAACTATTTATTTTTTCCAAACATGATATTCCTCACGATTCTATATATTATGGACAGGATTAATAGCTGGTTGATTGCAACCTGCCAGCGGCCACCTTCGGGTAGGAAGGGAGACCACTCATATTATATATTCTCTTTCGAGATCACAATATTAAATTTTCGCTCGGTGAATCCGAAATAAATTTGTGTTTTTGTTTTTGGTAGAGATTTAAAGGCGGTTCCAATAACTGCCGTTCTATAGACACATGTCGAAAGACGGTTAGAAAAAGGGCTAAAGCGGATAGAAAGTAAAATGGCTAACGTAAGCCACTAATAGTGCTGTCAAAAGCGCGAGAAAGGGAAAACATTCTGACCAAAATCCTGCCTGGCCCCAAGTACGAAGGACTCTCATCCATTATCACGGGAGAAGATAAAAATATATTTTAAAAAACAATCTATCACCATCAGACAACCAAAGAATTCCAGGAAGTAAATGAAGGCAAAGACCAGATCCCAATACACGTAATTATACCAGGAGACGGCAGAACTGGAAAGAAAAACCTGAGCGGGGCCGGATAAACCACCGACAGGTTCCAGAAGCTTGCCGCACACGTGGACACTGAAATCAGTAGATACGTGAGGACTATTCCCCATTCTGGAAAACAAAATGATATTTAGTCACTGCAAAGGGATGACAACGGGTCCAACCTGCATCAAAGTGGGATGTTGCAATGGTATGTATACTCGATGTTGCCGCCCCACCCCTGCTCGGCTCCGGCCCCGCACAGCGATAAACAACAGTAAGTGTTGACACAAAGTACAAGGTGAAAACAGCCAGTTTCTCGGCATGGACGACGTGAAACTATAAGGTGGCAAACAACTACAGGTAGGGAAATATTTCAATAAAGACAGCTTGGACCAGATAAAGAGAAAGCCTCCAGAAAGAAAGTTGACCCAAACAAGTGATATGCGAATTGATTATGAATAGAACCACCCAAGTGCTAGAGCAGGAAGATGGGATGCAGCAGGCGACTATGAAAGAAATAAATAAAAAGAGAGCGGCAGAAAAAGAATCATCGCTAAAAGTGAACTGAATTCATCTTCTGGACCAGAGTCCATCAAATGTCAGACAATACCAGTGATGACGACATACTGTTGGACATCAAAGACTAAAAATCCAACCAACTTGCTAATAGAAACAAAAAAAACTGCTAAAATTACAGCGAATAATCCTCCATAATAATTTCAGTGCATGTATCTTCCTAGATGCGGTTTCAGACAACTTGGCATCGGCTGTAAGACAACAACAACAGAGAAAATTCAGGTGTACACCTCCAGGTAAGAGAAAAAGACGACCTTTTCCAAATTATTATGCTAACTTGACAGAGGAAAGACCATTTACTCTCTGAGTACAATGAAACCCACAGAGGCAGTCAGTGGCCAGCGGATTAAAGAGGGAAATTAATCACGAAAGAAGAAAGCTAAGAAAATGAGAACAAGAGATCAAAATTATTCAATTAGTATAAAAAGAAAAGAGTCAGGACAAGAGGACTGATGCTAACCTAAATCGACACACAAACCAGACGAAGATCAAGAAAAGAATCAACCAGCAAATGGTTATGAAACTCTGAGCTAAGATCAGAAACTGAAGAACTCTTAATAGCAGCGCAAGACCAAAGGCTGGCTAACAGATGCTACCAATTCTGAAACAGGACATCAACCCGAACTGTAGAATACCTGGATCATTTAACGAAACCGTAGGAGGTGTGGTATTAGTGTAATGCTGAGATTCCTCTCAGCAGTTTCAGTTTACATCCGACTCTAACTAAAAGATCGACAAGTACAAGCGGGACACTGGGACAGAAGGAAACTTTATTTGTGGATGTTTCTCAGAATAAAGGAAATTATTAAACAATCGTGAGGAATTTTTAATGATCAGTCAACATTTATATGCATCTTATGAAAATTATCGACCTTTATTACTAAAAAATTGTTGAAATATATATTGAATTAAAAGATATTCTTAACTTTTTAAAATTAAATTCTCTATGCAAAATTAACAAAATGGTAAAAAGTATATTCTTGAAGATGCGATGAAATATTCTATTGAAGCGGTTGTCTCATGAAATTATAGCTAAAGGTCAGACAACAAGCAGAAACGTCGCCAGTTGTTTCACTAGAGTTATCTCCCTTAGTGATGCCTTAACAAACGTAAGATTCATCAGACATAATTAATATTTAACAATCTCACGTTAATAGAGAGGTTATATTTTCCTGTAAACAAAGATAATTAATCATCAGCATAAAACGAAAAATAAATATTCCACTCTGATTAAGATTTTGTTATGGTAACTTCAAAAACAGTCTCCCGACCCCCCTCCTCCCATCTATCTATCTAACACCTCTACATCTCTCTCTCTCTCTCTCTCTCTCTCCCTCTCTCCTCTCTCCCTCTCATGTGTGGATACATGGAAAAATACTAAACATGATCCATATTTTCCCTTGAATATCTGTCAACGAATCCCTTTCCCTGGCGCAATATCGACCGATCTGAGGGGAGATTAATGCAGTACCACCTGATTTTAGCTCGGAGTCTGATCTCCCTGATCATTTATATTGTGTACCAATTACTGGGATGGCCTGTTTCTGTACCAAGTACATTATTAATGTAATGAACCAGAACTGTGTAAAGGAAAGGAAGGTTCATTAAGCTTAAGTCCACAGTAAAATGTATTATTTGATATGTATAACGGAAATACCGGAAAATGTAAATGTGCCACAGACTTCCGGGTTGTACGTAACAGTGTAAATAGATAGAAATAGTTAGTCACGAGGATGAAATTTTCCAGCCTGTAAATAAGCACGTGTTAGTATTATTTTACATTCTACCTAAAACTAACTAAAGTAATTAAATATTGAAAATTCGCGATTAGTGGATTTTTATTACTGTTTCTTTGTTCAAATTCTCTTTCGAAGCGAATACCATTATTATTGTCTCTTTAAACAAGTTAAAGGATAACAAACTTGTAGATTTGGTTTAGTTTAATAGATTGGATGAATACTTCGTTAATTATTCATATATTTTGTACGTTAAAGAATAAACATGCCATAAGTGCATATCTGCCTGGTACCGAAGATTAACTCGTAGTAAGTTTTCTACATTTATTCCCTTTTATATTATATTTGTTCAGATTTTAAAATACATCAGTTTTGATGCCAAAAAACTTAATAAAGGAAATAAAAGCAAAAATCGATATGAATCAATTACTAAAAAGTCTTTTAAAAAGTCAATTCTGAACCTTTTATATTGAAGTAAACTAATTTATTAATATTTGCGTTTGCTTGCCGCTTAGCACAGAAAACATTTCTGTCAGAGGTAAATCTGTAACAATTTCCAAAGAGTAGTGAGAGGGGAGGAAGAGTGATATATTAATCTATTCACTCCGTCTATCTATCGACCATCTATGGCTCATCTGCTTTGTTCACTGCTGTCGCCAAAATCGATGAGACTACGCCCCATCTTCTGGACAACTTGTCAATAACCTGATAAGTATTCATCTACTTCAGGTTATGGCATGTGGTATATTTTACCTCATTTTGTTATAAATTAATTAATCATAATAATATTAATAATAATAATAATAATAATAATAATAGAATAATAAAATAATAATAATAATAATAATAATAATAAAATAAGAATAATAATAATAATAATAATAATAATAAGACTATAATAAGAGAAGAAGAAGAAGAAGAGAAGAAGAGGAGGAGAGAGAGGAGACATTCAAAATTACTAAAAAATTTCAGTTCGCAGTAAGAAAATTAACCTAATTCCGTTAATTTGAGCCTGTTATTTTCGCGAAATTATTTAGATTTTGTTCTTGTCTTTTCGCAGATAAAATTCGTGAGATGGATTTTATTGAAACAAAAGAAATGAACATAGTTTAAGTCTGTTAAGAATTTATAAAGAGAAGAAATAGCGATAATCACAAAAAAAAATCATTGTATTTTATGTCAAAGTTTAAAACTTGAAGATTCGAATGAGGAAGATCAGAGCTGAGGGTCACAGGGGAACCTTTTCCAACTTCCGTATTAAAGGTGAAATTAGCCGATTTCTACCTAACAGATCGTTACGAAACCAAGTCTAATAAAGCGGAGTTCATGTTGTCCTTAAATCAGGAACAAGTCTTTTATCTGATATTCTATTTCTCGGGTGTGGACTTGAAGAGGCTGACTTTTAATTTTTTAATTCGGTAAAATAAATTTGACAATTCTGAGAAAATATGGAACAAAAATTCCGTTTTTATATTCTATTAGAATTTCATGTAATTAGTTTTTGTAACTCTCTATTTCTCAGACTCGACTTCCCAAAGCCAGATGAATATTTTTATCAAATTGCTTTTCTAGAACCTACTTAGGCAGCAGATCTGACTTTCCCTCCCCATGTGAAAAATAGAATATGCAGAGTTTAAATGGAATGTAAAAGTAAAAAGTAAAATAGAAATCTTTAATTTTTGGATTGATCTTTTCAGCATCCAGTATTTATCTATATAGTTATTCATTTTTCTTCTCTTTTGTGGCCAGTATCTACTTTCTCTTTTAATAGTCCGTCTACCATTCCTGACGAAATTTGCACCAGAGCTAATGTTTTTATTTTAATCATTATTAATAATTTATAATATCATTATATAGAAACTATGGAATTTTAAAAATTTGAGCAAAATAATAGCTTTTTTAAACAAGTGTTTATATCTTTTTCAAGAACAAATAATCTATAAAATCAAGATTTAAATATTAGAATATATGTCGTTGCTGTTCTTATGAGCGATCGGATGAACATTTTCAAGTAACTGCATCATTAAATACCTTTAAAAAGTATTGTTGGCTCCAATTATTACTTTGTCATTAAATACGTGTGAGCAAAAAGAAAACGTTCCGTAAATGATAAATGGCTGAATGCTAAAGGAGCTTAGCGTCATCGGGTCGTAAAAGTCTCACCGCCTCAGCATCTGTCCGTCTGTCCGTCTACTCCCCGTTTCGGCTTTGATACTCGATTGCTTCAGCTAGGTGAGCCTTACCGGTCTTGAAGTAACGTGAACACCCGCACTTGTAGCTACGTTATTCTTTCGCCAGATCTTTACTGGCGACTTGTCCATCAGGTAGGGAATATATCCTACGTTACTTAACATCCTTTTAGGTCAATTGGACCTTCCACCTCCACCGTGACTATTTTCATCAGTACCAGTTTCGTGTATCCTTATCTGAGTCTTGCATACGGCTCCTTCTGTAAGATGAAGTCAGGCTGCAATCTGACACAAGCAGTAGCTTTCACTAGTCAGTCATGACATTGATGGCAGGTGATATTTTCTTAGTGTATTCACCTTGCTACATTAATATCATTGCCCATGTTTTCATAGTCCAGTAGGTGAGGCACTTTCTGACTACGGGCATATAAACCAGTCACAGCGTACAATGTCCGGCCCTAACTGTGCTGTAGAGAAATTCATCTTTACAGATGAGAAACGATTTCATCGCGCATTATTTGTATTATACTCAGTTTTTCCTTATTATTAAAAAATTATTTCTAACCCTGTATATATTTGTAGTACAACCGCATTCTCCAGAATTTTATGGCGATTGAAGTTGTGTAATAAAGAACAAAGTACCTCTCTGTAAGTTTCATTACCCTTATGAGGTATAACCCAAGTCATATAATCTGGGATAATTGGTTTGTTTAACTCGTTAATTCAAGGGTCGACGAATATAGTGAAAGTAGACACTGAAAATAAACTGACAGAAGGAACTTCCACCGCTAACAGTTGTCACGTGTCTGCTGTAGTTATCACACACGGTGTGTAGATTTCTTTGTCTCGATCTAAAAACATCAGCTCTTTTCAGGTAACGAGAGTAATGCAGAAGGATGTCAGATGTTGTAGCAGGTTTATAGCGGCTTGGCCACGATCTTTTCATACCTGTTTGCCACCTGAGTTTTTTGTCCTTCGATCACACAAATATAAACAGTCATTAAACATCAGCCTAAAGTATGGCCATGCTTAATTTCCATTCGAAATCCAGTCATGTTATCGGTCGATCTTCCAGTCTTCAATCGATGGATCATCAGAACCGTTTCACTTATCCCTTTACCAGTTTCTCCATTACATGCATATTAAAGGTTTATACCGGCGCTGACCAGTGAAATATTCGTTATCTGTTACTTCTTTCTCCAGGTGATCTGGTCGTCCAAACGTCTCTTGTAAACACGACAGGAGAACGGAATACGGATAGCAGCCTGAAGGTAGATGTTTACACGTGTTCTGATATCCACGACTGTTATTGTGACTTTGGTTACCGTCTTTTCTTGTTGTTTTCTGTTTAGCTTCAAATAATATTTCAGCCCTAAAATGAAAATATCTGCAGACCTCGGGTTATTTTCATTCTTCCAATTTCCATTTTTTTGTTTTTGTTTTTTCAAAATTCCCTCATGTTCCCAGCAGGTCTCTGTCGTCTCGCCCGTGTATAAACTCCACTGATCTCAGTATCCGCCGTCTGTCTCACACAGTGACCGACCCCTTTTCATCGATCTGTTCGACTTGACCTGAAATATGAGCGACAAGTTATTGGGGAGGTAGGGTATTAGTCTAGGGACAGGCGTAAAGTGATTGACAAAGGGGTCAAACAATATATTATTCCTTCTACTTTATTTATCAAAGCCAAACCAATCCAATGTTCACGAATCAATAATTATCTTAGTTATGTCGCTATACAGCAGAGAGTTCTATTCGGTCAACTGTTAGATTATGTAAATCAATGGCTGATTGAACAAGGAAAGTAAATATTAATTTGTAGCCAAATATCATCATCTAAATTAACTTATTTAATCCAATGAAAAAAAAGAAATAAATGTTGTAATGTAATTTTATTTCTGTTTACTCTTTGGTAGAAAATGTTTAATTAAAAAGGAAGATTAGAAGAAGGAATAAAGATGTGAAATTGATTAAGTAGAAGGAAAGTGGATGTACTGTAATCGAGAGACTCGAAGGCCTCGCATATGCTGGGGGAAGGGTTATCTTGTTGGCAGACATCGCTGAAAGCCGTAAACATCTTTTTTGTTATAGTATCATTTAGGAGGTTAGCAGCTCTGTTAGCACATCCCGAGACCTCTTGGGCTTCTACTGTTGATGCTACAAGAATCTGGGGACTGTGGTACCTGTCCACTTGTGACCAGGAAAGTGGATGAGTACAACGTGAAATTACTGAATCTTTTGTCCGGTAATAAATAAGAGAAACGATTATACGAAGATCTGGATCTCTTTTGTTCTGTGTGAGAGACTACGGGAGAGGAAGTCCGTTCACAGAGCGAGACAGTTTAATTGTTATTACCTAACTGAAACTGGACCGGAATCGTTCAAAAATTAGGGGACTTTTCTGATAAATGACGACCTTCCAAACATCAGAATCTGTGTCGCTCGTTTCTAATCTGTGAAGAACAGAAGACAGTGAGAGGAGGTGGTGGACAAGAGTTACCTCCCATTTCATGTCACTAATCGATTCATTTGTATGGAAAATAATCTTTTGGTTGGTATAAATCAACAACTTCCTCACTGTATGAAAATATTTTCCAAATTGGTAAAAAACAGATTAAGGAAAGGAAAAAACATACTTTTGACTAAATAGCAACGATTTCATTATTGTAATTTCTCTTCAGTGCGTAAAAGTAGATTTGATTTACCTGGTAGAGTAGACGTCGATGCCCAATGAGAAGCTGATTTGTGTGTAAAAGGTCCAGTAGTCACTTCCGGGATTAGCAGAGTCGCTCACCTCTGTCGATCGTACAAAGTAAACCAGTTGGCTGTTTTTCGTGATTTATCAAGTTCAACTGATTCCTTTTTCCTTGAGCTTCCATCTGGAGGATGGAGGACTAGAGCCAAACAGATAAACAATTAAAAATTAGGTCGGTAAGGAGATATGCTGCACCCAGGACCTTAAACTGTCATCTTACAGCTTTCCTGCGGTGCATGGTCCCAGCCCTTGGTTGTGGTTGTTGTTAAATTTTGACACAGTTACTTCCCTTTATCCGACATTATGACGTAAACCTCGACTTATTTATAAAAAAGTATTTGCTCGACAGCGAGACAGATGAATACACAGACAGACAGGTGAATAGATAGTTTGACAGGCCAATAAACAGAGAGACAGGTAATTACACAGGGAGTCAGGTGAACAGGCCGACCCAGTTCATCAGTGGCACAGTGTAAGTGAGTCCTGTTTGTTTATTCACAGACGGAAGATTATGAATTCGTGTTGTTTTTTTTCTGTCAGATTTATTAATTTTTATTCACTAAAAACTATTCGCCCTTAAAAATACTCTGCGGTTCCATCCAAGACAAACAACTGGAATCCTGTGAACGAAGTAGGAATAAGTAAGACAAAGATCGATATATCGGACCACTGTTGGCGACCCTACAATCTCCGTCTCCAGATCCTTTCTCAACACTTCCGGTCTAATGGTTGTATGAAAGTGGACGAGACCGCAGTTTGTATCATATAACGGTGTAGCTGACCTTAATGTTTGCAGCTCAATCAGAAATCCATCCATAGAGCTTTCTCACAGTCTATGGTATAGTAAAGATAGTTAGTGTTTATTTTAGAGTTTCGATCCTTTAAAATCTGATCCTCCAACATGAAGCTGATGGTTAATTTACATACAGCGGACTGTTGGTTTTGACGTGTCTACCTCCCCCAACCAGTGTGACAGTGGTTGGATAGACACCGAAGGAAAGAAAAAGAAGAAGAGACAGTGAGAGAGAAAAGAAGATCGTGAAGGTGTGATGGAAACTAAGAATGGAGAGAGATGGAGATCGAGAGAAAGTGAGATGAAAACAGAGAGAGAGAAATAAATGAAGAGAAAAGGGTTGTGAGAGATAGTGGAAGAGGGAGAGAGAGGGACAGCTAAGAAAAGATAGAAAGAGAGGAAGAGATAGATAGCGGGAGAAAGACAGAAGGAAGAGGAGAGAGGCTCAAAGAGGGGAAGGTGGAGAGAGGGAGAGGAACAGACATAGGCAGAAAGAGAAAAAGGGAGATTTAGATAGAAAGACAGACTGACAGATAGAGATACTGTGCGAGATTAAGACAAATCGAGAGAGATAAAGAAAGTGATTTAGAGAGATAAAGAGAGAAAGATGGAAAGAGATAGAGAGTGAATGAAAACAGAGAGAGCGAGAAGAGAAAGATATCGAGAAAGAATGAGAGATGTAGAGGATGGTAGAGAGATGGAGAGAGGAAGAGAAAAACATAGTGAAAAAGATGGAGAGTGACGAAGATTGAATACAAAGAAAAAAGAGAAAAGAGAGATCGCTTTCTCATTCTCCCATCACGTTTCCTGTCTCTCTATCGATCTATCTTTCATCTCTCTCTCTCTCTCTCTCCTCTCTCTCTCTCTCTCTCCTCTCTCTCTCTCTCTCTCTCTCTCTCTCTCTCTCTCTCTCTCTCCTCTCTCTCTCTTCGAGCTCTATGACTACATCTCAATCTCAATTTATGTCTCTACACATTTCTTTCTCCCTCTCTCCCTCTTTCTGTCTTTGTATCTCACTACCATTTTCATTGTATCTCTTTCTCCATCTCTATCAATCTAAATTTCATTCTATGCCTCCCTCGTTCTTCTCCTCCTTATCTTTTCCTCTACTTATTTTCTCAGTCATTCTGTCTTATCCATTTGGTGTCTCTATGTCTCTAACTGTCTAACCTTGACACTCTCTCTTTCCTTCATTATACATCTCTCTCCAATATCTCATAACTGACTGTCCCTAATCTTTCTCCCTCTTTCCCACCCCCATTTTTCTGTCTATCTCTTTAATTATATCTTGCTTTCTCTGTATCTATCTCTCTGTCTATTTCTGTTTATGTGTCTCTCTATCTTGCACTCTCATTCTATCTCCCTACTTATCTCTCTCATTCTTTCTCTCTATCTCTCTTCCTTCTCTAATTTTTTGTATCTCTCTCTATCTGTCTCTCCATTTGTCACTATGATGCCCTCTCTCCCTCTCTCCCTCCGCCTTCTTTCGTTATCTCTCTAACTCTCTCTCTCTCTCTGACTCTGTCTTCCACTAATTTTAGTGCGACACTTAAAACACCTAGCGTTTTGTAGATCAATTTAATGACTCTGACAACTATAACCCGGTGTTCTCAGCATACAAGTTTCTGTCGTTTTTAAACACTTGGAAGTGTTGTTGCAGCCTCAAGTCAACTCGGCGGCACCAGCTGAATGTCTAAACACATAAATAAGATTAGATGTTTCTTCAGTGTACGGGGTTAGTTACTAACACAAATGTGTTTGTATTTACTAAATATTTATTGTTGTATTGAGAGAAGTATGCAGGGTTAGTTATCAATTAGCTGCAGATAGAAGCTTGTTTCAGATGCCCTCATCAACATGAACATCGACACAATATAGGTAATAATAAGCTTCAAATAGCTTATTTTAAATCAAAACGTTTTCTAAATTCAGATTACGTCTACTGACGACAGAATCGGTTATTTGAGAAATAGTTAACTAGTATTCTTTAAATTATCAAATATGGGATAGCAGCGGGATCTATACTGTTGTTTTTGTGCAAAATCACGTTTTCTTTGAGAAAAAATAGAATAAACCCAGGAAATCCTTTATTAGTCAACTCACTATAATTTATTAATTGTAAATTTTATATTCATTATAAACATGAACAAATTGCATGTATTGTCGTTCTCTATTGTGATGTAAAACTGTCAGCGAGAGATTCCAGGCAGAAAGGTTTATCGAATGATGAATCAGAACAATCATCTCTTCATCAGCTCATAGACAAGAACCGTTATGTTTTCCGTCGGCTCAATAATAAAGATGAAAGGCAAAGTTAATGGCACAAATATAGAATGTGGGCTGGCAGTGAAAGATGAATATCTCTTTGTTTGCTCGGTAAGTCATCGTTTTGGGTTTTAGTCTTATTTTAGAATGAACCATTAATAATAGACTCGGTTAGTTATCTAATATTTTGACAAACGATTCCTCTCTCTCCTGTGAATTGTTCAAACTCTGTATCCCGAATTTCTCAGACTTGTTATCATTCATTAACAGATACCGTGTGAATGGTAAAATATTTTTATATGAGGGTCTAAATTTCTTGAACCAGTAAACAAATGTACAGTAAAACAGATGGAAAGACAAATTTACTTACAAAACTATGACCCTAACCTGTGTCCATTTTGCCAGAGAAGATGAAGACGGAACTTTCTTCAAATCTCAGACAAAGGAAATCCATGGATCAGGTGATGTGAAATGTGGTTACAGCTACAACCGTACATCTCTTCTTATCTGTCAGTACACCAACAAACCACAGCCAGCGCCTACTATCGGATATAGCGCAGGTAGAAAGGCTACTATGATAGTAGTGCGAAACGTTTCGTAAAGAAATCAGTCAATGAAATTATCGATAAATTTCATGAGCTGCTGTGATGGGAAATTTTCTTCAACAGCCTGGCGCTGCCCGTGTGGAAGTTTGAGACAGAAGAAAACCAATCACTTCTGGTCTCTAACATCCAACCAATCAGCAAAAGACCGAATTTTACCGCTTGTGTACAATGGATACAAAACTCTAATCACCATTTTGCAATTCTACAGATGAAAATCGTGCGTGATAGGTTCGAAAGTTTAGAAGAGATGCTTTAAAACTCCGAAATTAATTCGTTACTGTCCAGATCGACTTATTTGTACAATCAAATTTTTCAGCAAATTTCCCTGCAAAGGTTTAGATGTCTTTTCTCTTCAGTCAGCCAGAGCTGCACAGTAGAGTTTGAGAATTGTTAATTCTAGGAGTTTGTTCTTACCTTATTACAAACTGACCATCTTTGAAATCCTTCAAGCTCAAATGGGCGGGCAGTCGATCAGAAAGATGGCATGAACGTCTTGAACCTGTTGTGTCAGTTGCTGCCACGAACCAAACTGACAGAATCTAATTCTTTTCTAGCTACTTATTTATTTTCCTATTCATTTCTGATCAAGCGATGTTGCTAAGCAACCTCTAAACGACATCCTTTGTATAATTTGTTTTACAATGAGAACCTTTTGTAGCTTTATTAGCCTGCATCGATTCGTAGAAGATGACATTAGCATTGATTGTCTTGATAATGATCAGCGATTACTGGCGCTGATCCCATTAATTGAATTTCGATAGCTCATCAAGCTGATGATGTGCAGGTAAAAATTTGATCCAAATATCAATGTTAGCGCAATTCAGCCGAGGTTTTACCAGAGAGAATAAGCGAAGTTAACTTTTCCAATACTAGAATATCCATTTTCTTTGTACTTCCACTGTAACGGTCGGAGTCTTATAGTTGGATTAAATCTTAAATCCCTTCCTTACAGAGCAAACTGCCCACTGCGATATTGGTTATCTCCATCTGTCCGCAGAATGTCATTATTTTGACAGTGTTCTTTCAACTTTAAAATTAAAACTCAGGTTATTATCCATATTATATTCAGAATGTTTATTAAGATGGTGACATATTAACGAGGAAATAAAATAGTCAGTAAACATGCAGACGCATAGATATTTTCCCAATACTCGCAGAATTTTTATCTATCGACTACATTTCGCAGAAGAATTGTATCATCTGATATGTACTGTTGGTAAATATGTGGAGCTTAGTAATACAGAGAATGTAATAAAGAATCTTTCGGATTGAGATGTCCACTTTGTGCATATTCTGATTTTGTAAATTCAATTTAAAAAGTGGTTTTATCTACAGATCAGAAAAAGTCCTACACAACAAGGCTATACATTATTTTTATTTGAAAATCTCTGTTTAAAATGATTAATGTCAACCAGAAGGAAACAACAGCATGCATAGAGACGAATAGACAGAAAATACATTATAACATATTAACTTTTTCTACATTGTTAAATACGTAGATATAAATTAAAAGAAAACGATACGCGGATAGTTCAGACAGGAATCTGTCGTCATGAAAATATGTAAGCCAATTATTACATAGCGGGATAAACATCGAATAATGGCTGTCATAGATATACCTCGCCATGTCTGTACGGCCTCCTATTTTCGTTTATCATGGACTTTCAGACATCTTAACAGATACCTTAAGGTATAACGACGTGGTCGTGGTTATTGTACACCGGTTATTATACTATTGAGACTAGGTGCCCGAAAAATATGGCAGTTCTAAAATTGTCTGCATATTCCGTTTTCTTTTCGTCAGCTCGAGCCTGTCACACTTTTCGGTAACCAGCTGTCCAGATATTATTGTCATTAGTGACGATAATACGGGAGATAAATAAATCAGATTATTTAATGTAAAGCCTAATAGCAATGTTTTGTCTTAGAAATACCTATAGGATAGGCCTACCTGTAGATGGCCGACATGGGCACTAAAACAATCAGTAATCGAAGATATTTAAACAGGTGCTCTGTACCGTAAATAGTTCAGACATAAGACAGCGTCTCACAGTGACGTCATCGTCATCATCATCTCTCTCTCTCTCTCCTCTCTTCCTCTCTACTCACTATCACTCTCAACTGTCACTATCCCTATATCTTCCATTCCTCATCTTTTCTCTATATCTCTTTCTCCTTCTACCTATGTCTCTCTCCTTCTCTTCCTCTTTATTTCTCCAACTCTCTCTCTCTGTGTCTCTCTCATTACGCTGACACATCAGTAAGTCTTTGTTTCACAACTTTCTGAATGACGTATGATGTTGTTGTCTCTCGCAGTCTCAATATTGGCTATTTTCCAGTTGTTTTCCTTTCTATTTCTTGATACAATAAATTTGTTCATTCTGTCCCTCATTAGGTAGGACGAGCCCTGGAATCACATCCTAACTCGTCCTTGTTACTGGTTGGTCTGTCCGCTTGTCTGAGCTGGAGACGTTAAGATCAGCTACACCGTCAAATGGCTGACACTGGGGTCTCGTTCACTTTCAAACAGCCATTAGACCGGAAGTGTAGAGAAGGAATCCGGCAGACGGTGATTACAGGTTTACTGACAATGGTCCGATATAGACGTTTGTCGTTCTCCATATTTATTTCACAGAAATCCAATCTCTTCTCTTGGATAGAACCGCAGTGTTTTTATTGGCGGATAGTTTAAACAGAATAGAAGTTAATAAAACTGGCAGGAAAAATAACGTTAATTCATATTCTTCCGTCTATTAATTAACAAACAGGATCAGGTACACTGTGCCACTGATGAAACAGGGTCGGTCTGTTCACCTGTTTCTCTGTCCATCCAACTGTTTCTCTGTCTGTTCATCCGTCTCTGTCCACCCACCTGTTTCTCTGTCTGTTCACCCTCTCTTTTTCCATCACCTGTTTCTTGTCCATCACCGTTTCTCTGTCCATCCACCTGTTTCTCTGTCTGTTCACCCGTCTCTATTTCCATTCACTGTTTCACCTGTTTCTCCTCTTCCTCCTCCACCCTGTTCTTCATCCTCTCTCTGTCACACCCCTCTCTTCTCATCCCTCCTCATTCGTCTCTGTCCTCCCTGCCCTCCTCTCTGTCTCTCTGTTTTTCTGTTGTCTTGTCACCCTCCATCCTTCCTCCACCTCTTCTTTCTCCGTTTCTCCCCCTCACTCTTTTCCTTTCCTTCCATCACCTGTTTCTCTGTCTGTTCACCGTCTCTCTCTCCATTCACCCGTTTCTCTGTCCATCCACCTGTTGTCTGTCTGTTCCACGTCTCTCTGTCCATCCACCTATTTCTTTCTCGTTTCACCCGTTTCTCTGTCCATCCACCTGTTTTTGTCTGTTTCACCCGTCTCTCTGTCCACCACCTATTTCTCTCTCTTTCACCCGTCTCACTGTCCAACCACCTGTTTCTCTCTCTTTTCATCCGTCTCTCTCTGTGTTCACCTGTCTCACTGTCCATCCACCTGTTTCCCTGTCTGTTCACCTGTTTGCCTCTTTAAATCTCTTCTTTCTAGATAAACTGTATAAGTCTGGTTTCATTTCTTTCTATTTATTTGTCTAATATATTTTTACACAATGTAGTAAATATTTTTATAATTATTACAAATAAAAGAAACAGTAAAACTGTTATTCGAAAAATAATTTAAATCCTAATGGATATTGACTGCCGTAATCCCACTAGTTAATCATTTCTTTGTGTACATGATGAGTGTGCCATGTATAATGAGGATACCAACAGCGCCTCTAGCGGATCAATTTTCGACAACTTTATTTAATATGGAATCAATGGAAGAAATATTTTGTATCTATGCAGCAGATGGTGAAGATGCCACTGAGGGTATCATTGAACAGTGCACAATGCAGCTTTTCCTTTGTACGTATTTCTTATGACAGACGGGGTTCGTCTAGGTCGTATAAGGTTAGGCCATCGTCTTAATGCAGCATAAGGGAAGTAACTTTGTGAATGTTTAACGACTGCCGAAAACCATGGGCTGGGATCAAACACCTCTGTGAAGCTATTGTTACCTGTTTATCTATTTGTGTCTCTAGTTCTCCATCTTCTAGCTAAAGGGAAAAAAAAGGAATCAGTTGAACTTGAAATGGAAAGTCAGGAAAAACAGCCGACTGTTTTCTGTTTTACGATGCTGTATTTTTCCAAAAATAAAAGAAATTTAAATTTCCGTAGACGCAGTTACAGACTTCTCTCTTGTTTACTTCTTCTGTTTCTGCAACACCGATGGATGGAGGATCTGTTATATGCTGACCGAAACCTCTGATTATCAATTATACCAAAAGAATGTACATTTGATTTTATATGAAAGTAGAAACCAAAAATTGTCATCTTTCCTCTTCTTTACACACACCACACACACACACACACACACACACACACACACACACACACACACACACACATCTATACATTAAATCAAAGAGTCAAGAAATTATTTTCTGGATTCGCCGGGAAAAAACTTAATGTTGCGATCACCAAACAGAATATATAATATGAGTGGTCTCCCTTCCTAACAAAAGATGGCCGCTCGAAGAATGCAATCAACCAGTTATTAATCCTGTCCATAATTTATATATAATTGTGAGGTTTATCACAATTGGAAAATAAATTAATAAATATTAAAATATGTTGGTTGTGTCCAATCATCTTAAATTTTGAATTTGTTTCGAACATAAACGATTTTATTAATGACGTTTTTACTTCCTATTTTGTACAGTAGATATCATCTTGAAGATTTCCTGGAAACGTTTCTCTCTGCAGTCACCAAGGAAGTTGACAAGTTTTTGAAATTAACTTGCGAAATATTAACAGTTTCTGTTTACTTTCGTTAGTTTTATTAAGTGAACAAGGAAAATACAGCAGTCATTGATAAGAAATCGAATGACGTGTCAATAAGATTTCTCTCGGTAGATTATCCTTTAATTTCTTATCAAGATACTTTTGTTAGAATCTCTGTATTATCCATCGATATCTAACGTCTCTTTTCTATATTTCTCACGTTGACTAAATATCATCTCACTGTTTTTGCTTTAAGAAAAATTATTCTTTTTCTCTATTTTATGAAACTCTCTCAGGTGTAATTGTAACACTGTGGGGCCAGGCCACCAAAGGTGTCCTACGGTTGTCAGGTAATTAACGAAAACCGGCCTGGGACAGTTAACGGTCCGGCAAGTGACAGAGATGAGCGACTCTGCTGATCCCTGAAACAACTGGACCTTTGACAAAGAAATCAGCTTCTCATTGGACCTCTCCATCATTTCCATTCTTCCCGCATTGACGAGAAATTACAATAATAAAATCGTTGCTGATCCGTCAAAAATACAACTTATTTTTTAAAACTTTAAACTTTACTTTTGTGTTAAATCTATTTTTTGATTATTTCTCCTTTATTTTCATACAGTGAGAAATTTGTTGTTTTTTACCAACACAAAAGATATTTGTCCATGTCAATTGGGAAATAAATGATGGGAGGTAACTCTTTTATCTCCCACTCACTGTCTACTTTTATTCTTAGTATAGAAACAACCGTACGGATTTGACAGAGATAAGGAGAAACATTTTTCTCATTCGGAAATACTGTTGTCCTGTGATAGTTTCCCTGGAGACGATCGGAAACATTCTGTCAATATCGGTGTACAGCAGGAAATCTCTGAGACAGACCGGTCTGGACCCTCAGCTCATCTCGCTCGTTGTTAGCGATCTTCTCTACCTGTGCGTGAGCTCTGGAGAAGATGGTTGTGGTATCTCTACCAGATAAATATGTCCAAATACAGTCCTGTTGTGTGTAAACTCTACTTGTGGATGTTGTTCACTTCTGATACCTTATCTCCGTGGATCCTGATCGTCATCACTCTGGAGAGACTTCTGTCTGTGTTCAGACCGCTGGATACCTGGACCCAGGAGTCGTTCAGGTTGCGCTACTTCCTGGTTATATTCGTTCTGTGTTTTATAATTTTTAAATCAAGTTTCACGTTTTGAACGGCTTTCGGAGAAAATATAATTTAAATTACATCTGTTCAACTGTGTCGCTTTTTAATTGTAAAATCCTGGATGTTGGTAAGGGTAGTAATTTTCGCGATTATCACAGGTAATCGATAACTTCTTCCTCTGAGGTATACATCCCTTTCCTTAATCTAATTACAGGTAACATCGCCATTTCGTTTAAGCTGGGTGTCCGTGGAGAAAATGTACGTTTGTTCGGCTGTTAGTAGATCTCAGACTATGGACTGCAGAAATCTGCAGTTGATCTTTGTTCTCGATATGGTCTCTATTATCACAACATCGCCGAATACAGTCATCAGGATTGGTCACAATATTTTTCTTCAAGGCAGATCTGTAGCTATATCTCACCTGTTACTGCGCGATGGCGCCTTGTTACTGTACGTAAACACGTCAGCTAATCTTTTCTTCTACCTGATGACCAAACAATCCAGAACGGAGCTGCTGCTGATGTTTGTAGGAAGCAGAGAAATGAGTCTGTGAATTTGGAAAACATGACGAAGACTGTATCAAGATAATCTCCGAATGATCTCTGATTTATGCCAAGTTAAGATCAGGGGAGATAACTCAGACCTTCCCTTTAAAACCAAATTACATTCTATTTCGTTTTGGATAAAAGTATTTACCCAGCTTTTGAGAGTTAGAGATTTGTATTACAAATATTATTATGACCAACGTTACGTTTAAAAATATTTAAACTAGGGCTTGTTCAATGCATGAAAATTTAATTAAAACAACAGAATTCGTGTCTTCTGATTTACCTTAGTTGTAATAATAATAAAAATATATACTCCACTATGTTAAAAATATTAGACAAATAAATAGAATAGAACGAAACCTGACATACAGTTTATCTGGATAGAAGAGAGCTACAGGTAGAGGCAGGAAGACAGGTGGAAAGACCGCCCCTGTTTCGTCAGTGTCTCAGTGTAGCCGGTTCCTGTTGGTGGATTCACAGACGGAAGGTTATGAAGTCATGTTGTTTTCCTGTTAGTTTTATTAACTTTTATTCAGTTAAAACTATCGGCCAATAAAAATACTCTGCGGTTCCATCCAAGACAAACGATTGGAGTTCTGTGAACGACCAAGATCGATATGTCGGACCGTTGTCGTTGAGTCCTTTCTCCACACTCGCGGTATTTTATGATTTAGACCCTTTAACATCTGATCCCCAAACCTGAAACTGATGGCTAGTTTGCATACGGAGGACTGCTGGTGTGTCACTTTCTACCCCCCCCCCGTGTGACCGCGGTTCGCACGCAGACCGTTTCTCTTAGTTGTTTCATAAATAAGCTGCCGATGCCTTCTGCCATTTTACATGTAGTTTCATGTTCGAATCGTCCTCTCCCCAGCTGAGACATGCGGAGAGTAATACCACTAGCAGAATCCTGTTACGGGGATGGATCCAGGGCTTGTCCTACCTGCCGACGGGCCGAATATACAGATTCTATTGTACGAAGAAATAAAAAGGGAAATACGTGGGGAAGACGAATATTGAGGCTGTGAGCGACAACAAAGTGATACTTCATTCATAAAACCATGTGACAAAGGCAGAGAGAGAGAGAGAGAGAGGAGGTCCTCGGTCGGCTCCTTGCTGCTGTTTATTCCAAAATACCGCACGATGTCTGTCGCTCAGACGGACGAAGGAATCACAGCCGCTCATCACCTGAGCTCTGTTCTCTTTAACATAAATACCAGAAATCATGGGTGTGACAACCTAATGAGAGCCAGGGGGATGGCGACAAATGACTGGTGCCCTTCGTGGAGCTGAATTACAATTATTGGCTTAAAATTGTCAGCTTTAATACGGAAAAACAGACGATGTTCGACATAATATAACGAATAATCAACCACTAAATCACAAGCAAGAGGTAGAGCCTGAACCACACTGGTAGATCAGCAGCTGTACAAGTTGCTAACTCTTTTGGTTGAAAATCAATCGATAACTTTCGCAATGTTGATCAGTTTTGCTTTTCCCTTCACTGTGGAAAATATGGCGAGGCCAGGAGATTGTTGTTGAGAGACCAGTGATCGATCGCAGGTAGTTCTAGAGCCGCTTAAGTTTGGTAAATGTAGCTCTACCGTCCCAGGTACAATGAGGAATATTGTAGAGAGGGTGATGGAATCCAGGAATCTACTCTGCCAATTCTATAACGACACACGTAATCAATTCTCGGGGATTTTAACTGCTCCAAGCGAGTACGGATGGAATCGAGTCGATGGGGTAAGTTTCCGGACAAGTCCCTGCAGTAGTTTTATGCAAGCGTTTTTGAAGAGGAAGAAAGTTCTTGATCTGGCAGAGATCTCAGGTACGAGGGAAAAAACAGAGCCAAATGTCTTTGCAACCGAATTCATTCCTTCAAACCACATTTTCAGTTGCGAAATAACAATGTCTACCACTCCATAAAATACGTGAACTTGAAAATTTTCTTTCTGATAAAAACAACCCTACATCATTTCTTTTTTGCCAGTTCATCAGAATGTCTCTGAATTCTTGGAACTCGTTTCGCTTTGAACCACATGGTTTCCGTTGCCCATTGCAATGGCGGTTAAGAAGCTTCCCTGATGACTTCTCCAAACTGGTCTGTCAGCTTTGTCATTTCGATGACACTGTTATTGAGAATCTCTGCACATTTCCTATGTTCGGTGGTATCCGACTGAAGCATTTTTGAAATTACATTTACTGGACCCAATACTTTGCTGAACAAAACTACAGAAAAATATTTGTTCCATTCATCTCAAAATCGTTTCTTAACGCAGTAGCATCATCCGGCTGGTCACCTTTCGAAGAGTTATAACAGGGGCTGCTTTCGTCACATCAGGAAACCTATGAGGTAGATCGTTAAAGGAATCCAGACGTGATCGCCGTCGCGTTGGGCACAACCGTTCTGAAGTAAACGGACGCTGCTTTCGGTCTTTACCAATCGAAAAAGAAGTCAAAATGTCCCATCGTACAATGATATGCCTGAAGAAAACATAGGCCTGCTCAATGAGTGAAAAAACAGGAAAGTTGTCCACACAATCTTTGCTCACAAGGTTCAGCTTATGCCCTGCCCAATGTACAGATTCAGCATTTAGATGCAATTCTTTGAATTGTGACTGCTCACCTGATACATTGGACTCTGGTCTCAATCAGTTGTTCAGCAGTCTGACGATGAACATGCATAAAACCAGGAAACGATTCATTGATGGTAACTGTTGAAGTTTGCAACTTGTGCATTCAGGTTAGTACAGAAATATATTGGTACAGGGCTCATTTGGTCAACTTAAATGATGGTACAGACATATCTTGGTCAACATTAAGGTGACAACAGGAACACATTGGTGGAGGGCTCGCTTGGTCAACATTAAGTATAGTACAGACACATCTTCTAAAGGGCTCATTTGGACAACTTAAATGATAGTACAGACATATCTTGGTAGAGGAGTGTTTGGTCAACATTAAAGTGACAACAGGTACCTCTTAGTCGAGAGCTCGCTTGGACAGCAAGAAGAATAGTACCGACACATCTTACTAGAGGGCATGCATGGTCAACATTAACTATAGTACATATACATCTTGGTAGTGGGCTCATTTCGTCAACTGAGAGGAAAATACAGACACATCTTGGCAGAGGAGTGTTTGTTCAATAATGTGACATCAGGTGCATTCGGTAGAGGGTAAGCTTGGACAACATGAAATATAGTACAGACATATCTTAGTAGAGGTCACGTTTGGTCAACATGAAGTGTAGTACAGACATCTTGGTAAAGGGCTCACATGGTCAACTGAAAGGAAAATACAGACACATCTTGGTAGAGGGCTCATATGGTCAAATTAAATGATAGTACAGACACATCTTGGTAGAAGAATCTTTGTTCTACATTAAGTGATAACACATTCATACATCTTGGTAGAGGTCACGATTCGTCAGCATTAAGTATAGTACAGACATCTTTGGAGAGCGCTCCTTTGTTCAACTTAAGGGATAGTAGAGACACATCTTGGAGAGGAGTGTTTGTTCAACATTAAGTTTATAACAGGTACATGTTTGTAGAGGGTACTCTTGGTCAACATCATGTATAGTACAGCCACCTCTTGGTAGAGGGCTCGCTTGGTCAACATTAAGTATAGTGCAGACATCTTGGCAGGGGATAGCATGGGCAATATTAAGGATAGTACAGATATATCTTGGTAGATGGAACACTTGTCAACATTATGGTTACTAAATACACATTTTAATAGAGGTCTTGTTTTGGTCAATATTATGGTTAGTACAGAAACACCTTAATATAGGGATTGGTCCTTGAACGTTCAGGATATTAGAGTGGACTGTTCGGATCCTTATGGCTAATGCAGAAAGAGCTTAATACAGAACTCTTTTGATAAGGTTAAGGTTAGTGAAGACGCATTTGTGTTAGAGGACTTGCTTGGACTGTATTAAGGTTAATACACACACATTGATAGTGACTAAAACGATAAGGTTAGTACCACCACAGCCTCCGCATGATGTACACTCGTTTCTGGCCGCGTTCATATCCAATTTTTGCAAAACTGGTGGGAGAACCTACTATCTCCACAGCGACCACAGGTTGTCCAGTCGTCTATGAAGGTTCCATATTAAGTGGGTCGGAACTGGTGAGATAAGCTGCTTCCTCCACAGTTACCACAGGATGTCGGGTCGCAGCAGGTGGTTCTGTTACCAAAAATGAAGTCAATTTTTGGAATCTTTTCAATCTTTACCTTATTTTCTCGTGCTTCCTCTTAAAATTTATAAATCAAATCAATTTATATAAATACAATTATCATCTAATTAATAAATTAAAAATCTAATAATATCAATAAAAAGAATATCAAACGAACGTAAGTTTTCCATACAGATCTAGCCATTTAAATCATAACTTATTCATATGTTGAGTATCATTTAGATAACAATTTTTTACCCTTATCATAGATACAATAAATGCATGGGTTTTATCATAAATATTATCATATCTTTTCTTATCATGAAAGAACATTATTTCCGTCACGGATCAGTGGACCACGGCTGATAACCGCCTCTTCATTCTCTGATGACCTCTATCACTTCCCCTTATCTTCCCTTTTCTCTCCTCTGTCTCTCAATTTCATGGTTTTGTTCAAGATGACATGGGATTGCATTCTTTGTCTTGTTGTCCGCCAGGTTTTTCCTGTTCTTACAAGCGAAAATTTGTTTTTTCACATTCTCAGATAAATTATAGCGACATCAGTACTATTATCATGGATATTGTAACAGTGTACATTGAATTTCCCATAAAATCATTAAATTATCATTTTTAGTTTTATAAAAAACTAAACTTTTCGAATTATATATTTTTCCTAGGTCGCCTGTCCTTACTGTGGAGGCAAAGATCACGTGAGAGCTGTGAGTTAAAGGGGCGGAAAGCTGCTATCTGGTAGGTAACCAAGAGATACTCGTGGACCATCTTATATGTACCCGAAAACCGTAACGGAAATCTTTATCTTTTAGATGTGAAAAGGAAACGAAGTGTTCGAAGGAAACTCACCCTCTCCAGATTTGTGGGGAATATGGAGAAGAAACCAAACCAGGGAGGTACACCGAGCCGAGCCGGTCTCCACTAGACCACAGACCCTCTGCCACACCTGTCTGATAGTCCTCCAATGGATTATCGGCCCCTTATTCCATTTACATGAACTTTATTAGAATCATTGTTATAATCTAACATCCGTGAATGCATAAAGAATATTATTTAATGTCGATAAATATTAGTTACCTGAGCGTTGGATAGGTTTATGGTGTATCTCCTACACAGATCCAGATCGATAACAGTATATCCAGGGTCTTCCTTCCCGTAATCATAATATTATCCTATTGATTTTTCCAACAGGTGTCCGCTGTTTACTTCTTCCCTTCTCTTTTTTCTGCCCGGTGAAGTCTACTTCGGTTATCGGCTTGAAAAATGTTTTTATGAGTCTGAATTTCATAGGTAATAAATATTTTATAACTTTTTCTGTTATGCAAACTGCAAAACTATTTTTATTTCTTTATTTTTTAAAATTGTCCATGTATAAACGATATCTATATTGAGTGTATTCGACTCTGATCACAGTTTGTTCTGGTTATCGATTAAACTGATTTCCTGTTGATTGCTGTGCGATCTTGTGTCTGTGTCGTTACCACAAGAATAATAACAGTAATTCTAGACAAGTTAACAGCTGATCACCTTCTGACTGAACGGAAGGATATGAAGATAAGGTTTTCCTTACCTCAGATAGTAATCATATTAACCTCTGATGTTCCTTTTCTATACCGGATTAACAAACGTTTGATGGAGGATGAAGAAATACACAGAATAGATTCCGTTTTCCAGAAAACGTGCTGACTTCACCTGTGTATTACAAGGATCCAGATATTTATCCTCCGTTCATCAGATAAATGATAGTGACGTTAATCTGTAGTCGATCGACAGGAGACCAATTCCAGAATAACTGGAAGATTATCCTCCTGTCTGATAATCCCCCACTATGTTCTTTCTTTCCATATAAGTGTTTTTTCATCTTAATAATCAATCAGAATTTGTTATGGACAATAATCTGACTGTTAATGTGAAAAGTCAAACATCACAGACTGGATAGGAACGAATCGTGGTAATCACCAATACTGCTGAGGGGCACCGGGGCTGAGAACAGGGGATTTAGGGGTTTTATCCAGCTCCGATTGTCTGTGACGGACATAAAGCAGGAAGCGATCATATGGGAAGGGAAGAGATAATTTCTTTCTACTGATCTGTTGTATTTTCTGATAAGTTTCTCCAACATAATATTTGGAGGACATTTTATACTGAATGACCTGAATCCGACGAGTCTTCGAAAGTTCGTCCGGCGGATGAGATTTTGGTTGATAGATACAACACTATTAATGCTATCATCGTATATCTGCCTATAATTTTCGTAGCAAATAACAGGACATAGTTTTGAGAGCATCTATAACACCCAGTCATCGATATAAAAATCATTTACAAAGATTGAAATGCGACAACGCCCTAGAAACATCGGTTAGCAACCGCAGGGTATAAAAAAGGATGAAGTAGTGAGGAAGAGGAGGAATTTTGTCAGTTTGGTTTGTGACAGCAGACAACTTTCCCGGCCAGTAGAGGAAGTCCATCAGTACCGTGACTGACGGCAGCCCACCTACGCTGGACGGAGCTGACGGTGGTAAGATTTCCTCCAGGTGAGCAAACTTTTCTGTCAGACTAAAGTCGTCGGAAACTTTGTAAGAACAATTTTTCTGTAATTGCTTTTGGGAAAGAAGCGCTTTTTCCTAACCTACGAATTGTCTAGTAATAGAAGTTGTTACAATCTGTTAGCGATCGCACCGAAGTTGGAAGCGAGTTGTTTTCAAGTCTGTCTCAGGAGATCAGCGGTTCTCTTAAAAACGTCTTCCATCAGCTTAAGTTGAGAATTTACCGATAATTTAGAGTTGGGAAGATATTTCCAGGACTTATTTAGTGTCGTTATTACTGTATCCTTCTACATGCTGTGTGACCGATGGTGGACCCTGTGCTAGTAGAAGTATGGTAAATGGAAATGCACACTTATACCTGTAACCTCATATTATATGTAGTAGTTTAGGGCTTCTCTTTGACCTAGACTCTGCAAGATCTCTGTCCCATCTTCGTTAGTAAAGGGATCCTGCAACAGCGGAACTTTTACTCCAAACGGGGCCACTCCAGAATTGGAGGGCCTTGTCTGATTCTTCAGGATCCTAAAGGAACTCTTAATTTATAAAGGTGGGAGTAAGTCCCAGTTTACAAGTGAAAACCCCTCGGCTTCCTGGAGAAAAGAAAGAGGGCCCGCAAAACCGATAGGGGTTTGAACTCAGACCGTCAAGGTAGGGAGTCTATTACGGGCCACTCCCTTATTACACCTCAGACGCCCTCTGTTTCTCTCGCGACTAACGAAATGAGTAAATAAATTCAATATTTTCCCGACAAAAGGAAAACTAAAGGTGTTAACCGAGATGATGAGTGGATTATTTCCTAACGAGGAGATGAACCAGTTACTCACCTGGACGACACACGATTCTGTCGGTTACTGGAGCAGGGTAGACGTCTCGGTTCAGAGCCGATCAGCTGATGGAGCGAGGAATATTTTCTGTTTTATTAACCCTTGAACAACCGGAGTTCGGACTACGTTTGTTTACCGGCCGGACGTTGATGCAAAGATAAACTATGGAAGCCGCTTCCCTCTGCCGATTAGTAACGATTATCCTGGCTCTCGGAGGCATTCTCTCAAAACTCCAGTAAATATTTTACTGCAATATAAGCACAGAATGAATGCATGAGAATCGTCTGATTTTATTTCTGCTCTTAAATTTCAGCTGCTGATGCTGATGTCACTCGTAGCATCAAACATCTCACCTACGGCATATGAAATAGAAATGAAGATTCAAGCTAGGATCAACCGATTATCAGGGGACAAAGTGATTAACTGATTTACAAAAAGTGTTAAAGCCTCAAGGGTCACACTTATATTTGTTGAAACTTTGGTGATACATGGAAAACGTGACCAACCTTGTTACTACAGATTCGATAGAGATAAAGGGAATAGTTTTCCTTATTTGGAAATACTGTTGTCCCCCTATAGTTTTTCTTGGGACGATCGGAAACATTCTGTCAATATTGGTGTACAGCAGGAAATCTCTGAGACAGACCGGTCTGGACCTCAGCTCATCTCGCTCGCTGTTAACGATCTACTCTACCTCTACGTGAGCTCAGCAGAAAAATGGATATTGAATATATACAAAATAAACATAATCAGATACAGTCCTGTTGTGTGTAAACTCTACTTCATGATATTGTACTCTACTGCATGCTTATCTCCTTGGATCCTAATCGTCATCACTCTGGAGAGACTTCGGTCTGTGTTCAGACCTCTGGATACCTGGACCCAGGAGTCGTCCAGGTTGCGCACCTTCCTCCTTATCTTCGTTGTGTGGTTTTCAGTCTTTTGTATCAATTTTCATGTTTTAATCGGCTTTGGGAGAAAATATTACTTCAATAACAACGGTACAATTGTGGGTTTTTCTAATTGTGCAATCCTTGATATCGGCCACTACATTAATTTTTACTATTATTACTGGGAACCAATAAGTTATTCAATTGTGGTCTACATCCCTTTCATTATTCTAATTACCAGTAATATCGCCATTTTGTTTAAGCTGGGAGGCTGTGGAGAAACTCTAAGTTTCATAGGGAGTTCACGGTCTGTTGTTAGTAGAAGTCAGACCCAGGCCCGCAAAAATCTGCAGTTGATGCTGGCTCTCAACATGTTCTTCATCATCACAACATCTCCGAATGCAGCTCTCGCTATTGGTCGACGTACTTTTACAAAAGGCTTGAAACCAGATACATTTCACCTGTTGCAGCAGGTTGGCACCTTGTTACTGTACGTAAACACTTCGGCTAATTTTTTCTTCTACCTGATGACCAAACAGTTCAGAACGGAGCTGCTGCTGATGTTGGGAGGAAGCAGAGAAATGAGTCTGTGAATCTGGAAAATATGACGAAGACTGTATCAGGTTAATTTCCGAATGATAAGTGTTTTATGCCGGGTTCAGATCAGGGGAGATAACTCAGACCCGGCTGTGTGTGTTTGTGTCTGTCTGTCTGGTAGCACTTTGATTCTGTTGTTTATTTCTTCATGGTTTCTTTCCATTAGAAATCCAGTCTTGTTTACCGTCCATTTTCGAGTCACCGATCGATGGATCGTCATAACCGTTTCACTTATCCCTTTACTAGACTCCATTTCATGCACATTAAAGGTTTATAGCGGCGCTGGCCTGTAGATTATTCTTTACCTGTTACTTCTTTCTCCAGGTGATCTGATCGTCCAAACGTCTCTTGTATACATGACAGGAGAACGGAGTACGGACGGCCGCCTGAAGGTAGATGTTTACTCGTGTTCTGGTATCCACGACTGTTATTGTGTTTTAGGTTACCGTCTTTTCTTGTTGTTTTATTGTTATCTGAAGATAATATTTCAGCCCTAAAATGAAAATATCTGTAGCCCTCGGGTTATTTTCATTCTTCCCTTTTATACTTTTTGTTTTTCAAAAAACTCAGGTCCCAGCAGGTCTCTGTCCTCTCGCCCGGGTAGAAGCTTCACTGGTCTCAGTATCCGCTGTCTGTCTCACACCGTCACCGACCCCTCATCATGGATCTGTTTTACTTGACCTGAAATACGAGAGCGACGTGTTATTGGGGAGGTAGGAGATTAGTCTGGGGACAGGCGTGAAGTTACTGACAAAAGTTTCAAACAAACAGATTTTCCCTTCCTCTTTCTGTACTTAAACCAATCCAATCTTCACGAATCAATAATTATCTTAGTTATTGTCGCTATACAGCAGAGATGAGTTCTATTCGGTGAACTGTTAGATTATGTAAATCATTGGCTGATTGAACAACGAAAGTAAATATTAATTTCTAACAAAATATCATCATCTAAATTAATTTAATTAATCAAAGGAATGAATCCTTTAAATGTTTTAATAAAGGAATAAATGTTGTTCTGTAATTTTTATTTCTGTTTACTTTACTCTGTGTTATAAAATTTTAATTAACAAGGAAGATTAGAAGAAGGAATAAAGTTCTGAAATTGATCAGTAGAAGGAAAGGGGACGTAGTGTGAACAAGTGACTGGAAGGCCTCGCATATGGTGGGGGAAGGGTTATCTTGTGGGGAGAAATCGCTGAAAGCCGTAGACCTATTTTTGGTTACATTCTAATTCAGGAGGTTAGCAGCTCTGTTAGAACATTCCGAGGCCTCTTTGACTTCTACTGTTGATGCTACAAGAATCTGGGGACTGTGGTACCTGTCCACTTGTCACCAGGAAAGTGGATGAGGACAACGTGAAATTACTGTATCTTTTGTCCGGTAATAAATAAGAGAAACGATTATACGAAGATCTGGATCTCTTTTGTTCTGTGTGGGAAATTATGGGAGAAGAAGTCTGTTCACAGAGTCAGACGGTTTAATTTGTATTACCTGACTGAAACTGGAGCGTTATCGTTTAAAAATTTGGGGACTTTTCTGATAAATGACAACCTTCCAAACATCAGAATCCGTACGGCTCGTTTCTAGACTATGATGAACAGAAGAAAGTGAGCGGGAGGGACAAGAGTTACCTCCCATCTCATTATATCAGGAGACGTACAGAAGAGCTTCTGCTGAAATTTAGGATTGGTAAAAGAAACAACAAATTTCTCTCTGTGGGGAATTAAACAAAAAATAGATTTAAAACAAAAGAAAAGTTTAAATTTTAAAAAATAGTTTGTTTTTTTTGCCGAATTACCAACTGGTTTTATTATTGTAATTTCTCATCAATGCGGGAAAAGTGGAAAGTCCCCTAAATTAATCTATGGAATTTTCAGAAAAATTGGAATTTTACGGGAGAAAAGTAATTGTGAAAGTAAAATTTATACCGGTTTAATGTTGCGGACCTGACTGCGATATCCGGATTGATATCCAGGGAGGAATTCTGAGGTTTTCTTCAGTGAATAAGCGGTTAATTCCCCTGGACTGTTCTCTTTAGGTCCCCTTATTATCAGAGGCTCGGCGAATAGTGTGGTGTTCTTGCTTCTACACTCGGCCAGGGAACCTGTAAGCTGTTGCTGTTTGTAGGATGATAACTGGGTTTTCATATACAGACAGGTGCGTATCGGCGGCTCCTACCTGCACCGTGAACTAACTAACTATCCGTGAGTGTAACTGTTCGCTTGTTATCAGCGAGCGGCCATCTTCGGTTAGGAAGGGAGACCACTCATATTATCTACCGTGTTTTTGCAGATCGCAATATTAAGGTTTCTCAATGTGAATACAGAAATAAATTGTGTGTGTTGTGTGTGTGTGTGTGTGTGTGTGTGTGTGTGTGTGTGTGTGTGTGTGTGTGTGTAAAAAGGAGAGGAAAGATGACAATATTTGGTGTCCACTTTGAATAAAATCAAATGTACATTCTCTTAGTATAATTGATAATCATAGTTTTTGGTCAGCATATTACAGCTGTCCATCAATCGGTGTTACGGAAACAGAAGTAGAAAACAAGAGAGAAGTCTGTAACTGCGTCTACGGAAATTTAAGTTTCTTTTATTTTTGGAAAAATACAGAATCGTACAACAGAAAACAGTCGGCTGTTTTTCGTGAATATCCGTATGAAGTTCAGCCTATTTCTTTTTTTTTAACTTTAGCTGCCGTCTGGGGGATGGGAGAGTAGAAACACCAATAGATAAACAGTAAAGAATAAGCACTGTAAGGGGTTATGCTGTACCCAGGACCTTAAACTGTCATATTACAGATTTATAGCGGGGCATGATCCAAGCTCATTTTTTTTATGATTGTCGATAAAAGTTCACACAGTTACTTCCCTTGATCCAACATTAATTCGATGACCTCACCGTTTACCACCTGGAATAACTCGATCGTTTCTCAAGAAATACGTAAAAGAGGAAGAGCTGCACTGAACACTGTTCGCTGATCCTCTCAGCGGCATCTCTACTGTCTACTGCAGAGATACAAAAGTATTTCTTCAATTGCTGCCATATCAAATAAACTGAGTGAAATTTGATCCGATAGTTTCGCTCTTCGTATTCTCATTATACACAGTAAACTCTTCTTATATACAAAGAAAGGGTTAACCTGAGGGATTTCGGCCGTCAAAATTCATCGATGGAAAGGAATTTATTCAACTGGTTTGTAGTTAAAATAGTTTTCGAATAACATAAGGGATGTTTTACTTTGTCACTTTATTTGCAATAATTATTTTAAAAATATTTACCACAATTTGTAAAAATATCAGACAAATAAATACAAAGAAGCGAAACCAGACTTAAAGAGTTTTTCAGGATAGAAGTGAACTAAAGAGACAGAGAGGAGAAGAGACAGCAGGATAGATAGAGAGACAGTAGAATAGACAGAGTGACAGGTGGTTAGACAGACAGAGGAGGAAGCAGAGAGGTTAATAGAGATACAGGAGAATAGACAGAAATGCAAATGGTTAGACAGATAGATGATTAGACAGACAGACAGGTGAACAGGCAGATAGGTTGATAGAGAGACAGAAGAATAGACAGAAAGGCATATGGTTAGACAGATAGATGAATAGACAGACAGACAGGTGGACAGGCAGATAGGTTGATAGAGAGACAGAAGAACAGACAGACAGACAGGTGAACAGAGAGACCCTGTTTCATCAATGGCACAGTGTACCTGGATCCTGTTTGTTAATTCACAGGCGGGAGATTATGAATTCATGTTGTTTTTCCTCTCAGTTTTATTAACTTTCATTCTGTTTAAACCATTCTCCAATAAAAATACTCTGCCGTTCCATCCAAAACAAACGATCGGATTTCTGTGAAGGAAGTAGGAATAAGAAGGACAAACGTCTATGTCGGTCCATTGTCAATCACCGTCTCCCAGATCTTTTCTCCACACTTCCGGTCTAATGGCTGTTTGAAGGTAGACGAGACCTCAGTGTCTGCCATATAAACAGTGTAGCTGATCTTAACGTTTCCAGCTCAATCAGAAATACACCCCTTTAGTTTTTTTCATAGTCTATTAAAGTAAAGTGATCCAGTGTTTATTTTAAATTTGAGATCCTTTACAATCCGTCACCCAACTTTATGTTGTTGGCTAATTTGCATAATTGTGAACGTAAAATTTATACCGGTTTAATGTTGCGGACCTGACTGCGATATCCGGATTGATATCCAGGGAGGAATTCTGAGGTTTTCTTCAGTGAATCAGTGGTTAATCCCCCCTGGACTGTTCTCTTTAGGTCCCCTTATTATCAGAGGATCGGCGAGTAGTGTGGTGTTCTTGCTTCTACATTCGGCCAGGGAACCTGTAAGCTGTTGTTGTTTTAAAGATGATAACTGTGTTTTCATATACAGACAGGTGCGTATCGGCGGCTCCTACCTGCACCGTGAACTAACTAACTATCGTGAGTGTAACTGTTCGCTTGTTATCTGCGACTGGCCATCTTCGTTAGCAAGGGCGACCACTCATATATATATCTATATCGTGTTTGGAGATCGATATATTAAGGTTTCTCCAGGTGAATCCAGAAATAAATTTATCTTGATTCTTTGTTTCATGTGTGTGTGTTGTGTGTGTGTGTGAGAGAGAGAGAGAGAGAGAGAGAGAGAACTTATTCCTCTACTGGCTGGAAATGTTGTCAGCTGTCACAAACCAAACTGGACAAAATCCCTTCTGTTCCTCACTAATTATTACCTTTTTTACACCTGCGGTTGGCGAGAGAAGCTGCAGGGATATTCATGCGATTTCTGCCCTGACGTCTGTGCCGTAGAAGCCATCAGACACGTCCCCGATATTTAAGAGGATAATTATACTCCTATACACGATAATGGTATTGATTTCTTTAGTTATCAGTCGAAATCTTAGGCGCAGATTTCCATAATAAACGTTAAATGCCTCGTTAGATTCGGTTATACAGGTGAAAATATCTACCTAATATTATATTAAAGAAAGCTGACAGAAAATCCAAGATATTAGGAAGAAGAAGTCAACGATCTCAAAGACAGATGATCCCTATCCATTATTTCCAACACAGACAATCGGAGTTGGATAAAAATCTGGAGCATGTTTGTTTGTTTTTCACCCGAACGTTTCCTGAGAACGGAAAACAGTATAAAGCCGGGGATGTCTGCTGGTGTTGATTGTGCTGCAGTGGTCCTCTGACGGTTATCCGTGGGGGTAAAGCTAAAGTACGCACACACCGTCTTGGTGTGTTTCCATCATAAGGCCCTGAACTGACGATCTAAGTGAAGCTTGAGATTTTCCTGGTAAGGAGTTTGAGCTCCAAGTTCACGCTGTCACCTTTCTGAAATGTATCGTGTATAGAGCCGATTTGTGGCCGATAATGTTTCTTTCTCTTTGTTGTATGGGTGAGAGCTTGGAATGATTAAAGCCAATTAAGCTAATTTTCGCTAACAAATATATATATTATCTCTAAATTATTCGTCACTTTTAAAAAATACGTCATATATGAGGTTAACCAAGAAATATAAACAAAGTTCAAAAAATATTAAAGTAAATTAAAATAAAAGGAGAGAGAGAGAGAGGAGAGAGAGAGAGAGCGAGGGACGAGAGAGAGAGAGAGATAGAGAGAGAGAGAGAGAGAGAGAGCTGAGATGAGAGAGAGGGATGAGCGCGAGAGAGAGGAGAGAGAAGAGCGAGAGAGAGAGAGAGAGGGTGAGAGAGGGAGAGAGGGGGGCGAGAGAGAGAGAGAGGAGGGAGAGAGAGTGTGGAAGTAGATAGATAGAGGGGAGGAGGGGTCGGGACAAGCAGGAGACGGGAGACCCCGGCCGAGGAGAACCAACCAAAGAAGTCCCCGCAGAACCACAGGACGTCTCCAGATATCAGTTTTCCCCAGTAACAGCAGCTCCATCACCAACACGGCCCCTATTTCCAGTCGCAGGTGGCTGCTGGTGCTGTAAACTCACCGTGGAAAGACACAAAAGGGCCGCAGGGTGACGGAGGGACGACGACTGCTATCCTAACACAACAGAGAATTCCGCTCCGGTGACCGCAGGACGGAGAGGAGACAAAGGAGCAAATGGAGGAGGACGAGGAATAATTCGATTTTTCCTGTTTAGAATATTAAAATTTGTCTCCCAGTCTAAAACGAGGCCCCGATATAATTCCAGGGGCCGGGGGAGGCAGAGCGCGGTACAGCAACAAGAAGATCGGCTACTTACCGCCGTCTGCCGACTGTCGTCTGCTCAGTGGAACGCCGCCATGTCCGTGGCTCCTTCGTTGTCCGTGGCGAACGGAGCCGGCTAGATTTCGGTAGAAACCCGGCCCTTTCCTGGCCCCTACAGTCTGCCGGCCGACTCGGCTCGGAAGCTGAAGACAGACTCCACGAATCCAGGGGACAGGGTAGCGTCGCCTCCGCCGAAATCTATGGCGACCCGACCAACAGAGAGAACGCGCGTTGCCAGGACAACGTGACGTCACACATTTCGGTTCGGTCCGGCGCGACGAGAGAGATGAGGGAGAGAAAGTCCAGCACGAAGAGAAGTGGACGGTTTGGCTGAAAAACCGAGAGCTTAAAGGAACAGGTTTATGTAAACCATACACTTACTTTGCTAACTCATCGTTCGTTCTCACCATTTAAAATTAAAAGTGAATAAAATCCTCCTGCCTCACCACAGAGGCCACACTAACTGGCCCATGGTACAGATTGTCGCCATTTTAAAGCTGTAGGTCAGATATCTGCCTCTTTCCGTTCGTTTGGACCACCATCTTTCCTCCCTTGATGTTCCGTTTAACGAAATAGTTGATGATTTACGAATACGCTGACAATTCTTGCATCAGCCTGGGGATATTGTCATCAGTCGCTGCAGCCGCACTAAGTTTATTAGTAATCATTAAGTGTCTTTGGTGACTGTATCCTCTGTCTGTTCTGCATCAGTTCGGTCATCGACGGCAGAACTGAGGACATCTTTTAAGGTGAAAACGATAAATTTCAACTTTTTCCTGATCATTAATTTTCAATAAACAGTTGAAATTTTTAACTGCTTCACTTCTATCATTTTCTTTACTTTTCTGAGTTAACAAAAACATTTACATTTCGAATATTGGCGGCCGTCTCTTTCTCCAGCATTCTAATTGTTCTATGGAAATGTTTTGAGCATTTAAAAAGACTTTTACAATATTTCTATAACTGGATCTTTTACCTTTCTATATGTAACTTTTATTTTGAAATATCACTGATATTCTGGATCATCCGGATGAAATCATGGGATCCTTTGTCGATATTGATTCACATTATTTTCACTTTTCTTCACCATTAGTCAGATCCAGAACAACTGTCATCCGGTTATTTTCATTATTCTATTTATTCTAACTCGTGTAATGTCCGAGTTCTAATCTTCTTTGTTTCAACCCATTGATGAAAGAATTGTCTGGCTAAATGTTTTTAAATTTATAAGGATAATATTTGTAAAATAAAATATATTTAAATAATTTTTAGCTGCCAACTTTAAAAGGAAACAATTAAAACTTTAAGTTACTGTGCTCTGAAATTTTACCTTTCACTCGGCCTTCGGTTCTTCCTGACAGACAACTACAGAGAAAGTGTCTGTAGGAGAGGGAACGTGGACTCGTCTACCGGAAGTACTGCGTGTCCTTTAGATGATTATTTTTGGACTTTAGCTCTTCATAGTTTCACATTCTAATGGATCTGATCTTCTCTGACTTTTCCTATCTTTTCCTCTTCAAAGTTTGAGAAAAGTATATACATAGAGACAGACGATTATACACTGGACAGATGCAGCAAGTCCCTATTTTTAAAGTTACCATAACAAAATCCTAATCAAAGTGGAATATTTATTTTTCATTTAATGCTGATGATTAATTATGTTTGTTTACAGGAAAATATAACCTCTTTATTAACGTGAGATTGTTAAATATTAATTATGTCTGATGAAACTTACGTTTGATAAGGCATCACTAAGGGAGATAACTCTAGTGAAACAACTGGCGACGTTTCTGCTTGTTGTTTGACCTTTAGCTGTAATTTCATGAGACAACCGCCTCAATAGAATATTTCATCGCATCTTCAAGAATGTACTTTTACCATTTTGTTAATTTTGCATAGAGAATTTAATTTTAAAATGTTAAGAATATCTTTTAATTCAATATACATTTCAACAATTTTTTGGTAATAAAGGTCGATAATTTTCATAAGATGCATATAAATGTTGACTGATCATTAAAAAATTCCTCACGATTGTTTAATAATTTCCTTTATTCTGAGAAACCTCCACAATAAAGTCTCCTTCTGTCCCAATGTCCCGCTTGTACTTGTCGACCTTTTAGTTAGAGTCGGATGTAAACTGAAACTGCTGAGAGGAATTTCAGCATTAAACTAATACCACACCTCCTACGGTTTCGTTAAATGATCCAGGTATTCTACAGCTCGGATTGATGTCCTGTTTCAGAATTGGTAGCATCTGGTAGCCAGCCTTTGGTCTTGCGCTGCTATTAAGAGTTCTTCAGTTTCTGATCTTAGCTCAGAGTTTCATAACCATTTGCTGGTTGATTCTTTTCTTGATCTTCGTCTGGTTTGTGTGTCGATTTAGGTTAGCATCAGTCCTCTTGTCCTGACTCTTTTCTTTTTCTACTAATTGAATAATTTTGATCTCTTGTTCTCATTTTTTAGCTTTCTTCTTTCGTGATTAATTTCCCTCTTTAATCAGCTGGCCACTGACTGCCTCTATGGGTTTCATTGTACTCAGAGAGTAAATGGCCTTTCCTCTGACAAGTTGGCATATTAATTTGGAAAAGGTCGTCTTTTTCTCTTACCTGGAGGTGTACACCTGAATTTTCTCTGTTGTTGTTGTCTTACAGCCGATGCTGAGTTGTCTGAAACCGCATCTAGGAAGATACATGCACTGAAATTATTATGGATGGATTGTTCGCTGTAGTTTTAGCAGTTTTTCTGTTTCTATTAGCAAGTTGGTTGGATTTTTAGTCTCTGATGTCAAACAGTATGTCGTCATCACTGGTATGGTCTGACATTTGATGGACTCTGGTCCAGACGATGAATTCAGTTCACTTTTAGCGATGATTCTTTTTCTGCGGCTCTCTTTTTATTTATTTCTTTCATAGTCGCCTGCTGCATCCCATCTTCCTGCTCTAGCACTTGGGTGGTTCTATTCATAATCAATTCGCATATCACTTGTTTGGGTCAACTTTCTCTCTGGAGGCTTTCTCTTTATCTGGTCCAAGCTGTCTTTATTGAAATATTTCCCTACCTGTAGTTGTTTGCCACCTTATAGTTTCACGTCGTCCATGCCGAGAAACTGGCTGTTTTCACCTTGTACTTTGTGTCAACACTTACTGTTGTTTATCGCTGTGCGGGGCCGGAGCCGAGCAGGGGTGGGGCGGCAACATCGGGTATACATACCATTGCAATATCCCACTTTGATGCAGGTCGGACCCGTTGTCATCCCTTTGTAGTGACTAAATATCATTTTGTTTTCCAGAATGGGGAATAATCCTCACGTATCTACTGATTTCAGTGTCCACGTGTGCGGCAAGCTTCTGGATATTTGTCTGTGGTTTATCCGGCCCCGCTCAGGTTTTTCTTTCCAGTTCTGCCGTCTCCTGGTATAATTACGTGTATTGGGATCTGGTCTTTGCCTTCATTTACTTCCTGGAATTCTTTTGGTCTGATGGTGATAGATTGTTTTTTAAAATATATTTTTATCTTCTCCCGTGATAATGGATAAGAGTCCTTCGTACTTGGGGCCAGGCAGGATTTTGGTCAGAATGTTTTCCCTTTCTTGCGCTTTTGACAGCACAATTAGTGGCTTACGTTAGCCATTTTACTTTCTATCCGCTTTAGCTCTTTTTCTAGCCGTCTTTCGACATGTGTCTTTAGAACGGCAGTTATTGGAACCACCTTTAAATCTCTACCAAAAACAAAATCGGCGGTGAAAATCGTGCAGAAGTAGAAATAGACAGCAAGTGAATATTTCGAAATCTACCTTAGTTCATCGCCAACACGAGACAACCGAACTCAGGCACAAACAAATATCGAAAAATCGGAATACTCGGCTCTCCCTATATCTTACCTGGAAAAGGAAAAACAGGAAAATATGCAGAGTTGAGGAAATTATGCCCTTTGAAAGGGGGCTTCGGAAAGGTGATAAATAGTCCGGAATCTGACGGTTGAAATCCGAACAATTAGTCGCTAGTATCTTGACGACATGTAAAAGAAATTTCTGATTTAAATAATCTAAAGAAACGTGAATCATACGTGTTGACAGGTTTAAAGAGAATACTGTAGTTTGAAAGAGGCACACACACACACACACACACACACACACACACAAAGAGCCGAGGTCTGAGTTATCTCTCCTGATCTTGTCCTGGAAAAAAATCACCAATCATTCGGAGATTAACTTGATACAGTTTTGTCATATTCCTCCAATTCACAGACTCATTTCTCTGCTTCCTTCCATACATTATCAACAACCGATCTAACTGTTTGGTCATCAGGTAGAAGAAAAAATTAGCTGAATTCTTTAAGTACAGTAACAAGGTGCCTGCAGTAACTGGTAATATCTACCTAAATTTAAGCCATTTTTAAAAATGTATATTTACCAATCATCAGAACAGTATTCGGAGATGTTGTGATGATGAAGAACGTATTGAGAGCAAGGATCAGCTGCAGATTCCTGCGGGCCTGTATCTGACTTCTACTAACAACAGATCGAGAACTCCACCCTATCAAAGGTATATTTTCTCCATAGCCTCAAACATAAACAAAATGGAGATGTTACTTGTAATTAGAATAATGAAAGGGATGTAGTCCACAAATGAACACCCGCTCTTGTAGCTACGTTATTCTATTCGCCAGATCTTTACTGGCGACTTGTCCATCAGGTAGGGAATATATCCTACGTTACTTAACATCCTTTTAGGTCAATTTGGACCTTCCACCTCCAGCTGGACTATTATCATCAGTACCAGTTTCGTGTATCCTTATCTGAGTCTTGCATACGGCTCCTTCTGTAAGATTAAGTCGGGCTGCAATCTGACACAAGCAGTAGCTTTCACTAGTCAGTCATGACATTGATGGCAGGTGATATTTTCTTAGTGTATTCACCACGCTACATTAATATCACTGCCCATGTTTTCACAGTCCAGTAGGTGAGGCACTTTCTGACTACGGGCATATAAACCAGTCACAGCGTACAATGTCGGCACGTAGCTGTGCTTTGGAGAAATTCATCTTTACAGATGAGAAGCGATTTCATCGCGCATTATTTGTGTTATACTCAGTTTTTCCTTATTATTAAAAATAATTATTTCTAACCCTGTATATATTTGTAGTACAACCGCATTCTCCAGAATTTTATGGCGATTGAAGTTGTGTAATAAAGAACAAAGTACCTCTCTGTAAGTTTCATTACCCTTATGAGGTATAACCCAAGTCATATAATCTGGGATAATTGGTTTGTTTAACTCGTTAATTCAAGGGTCGACGAAGATAGTGAAAGTAGACACTGAAAATAAACGGACAGAAGGAACTTCCACCGCTATCAGTTGTCACGTGTCTGCTGTAGATATCACACACGGTTGTGTAGATTTCTCTGTCTGGATCTAAAAACATCAGCTCTTTTCAGGTAACGAGAGTAATGCAGACGGATGTCAGACGTTGTAGCAGGTTTATAGCGGCTTGGCCACGATCTTTTCATACCTGGTTGACACCTGAGTTTTTTGTCCTTCGATCACACAAATATAAACAGTCATTAAAAATCAGCCTAAAGTATGGCCATGCTTAATTTCCATTCGAAATCCAGTCATGTTATCGGTCGATCTTCCAGTCATCAATCGACGGATCATCAGAACTGTTTCACTTATCCCTTTACCAGTTTCTCCATTACATGCATATTAAAGGTTTATACCGGCGCTGACCAGTGGATATTCGTTACCTGTTACTTCTTTCTCCAGATGATCTGATCGTCCAAACGCCTCTTGTAAACACGACAAGAGAACGGAATACGGATGGCAGCCTGAAGGTAGATGCTTACACATGGTCTGATATCCACGATTATTATTGTGACTTTGGTTACCCTCTTTTCTTGTTGTTTTATTGTTATCTGAAGATAATATTTCAGCCATAAAATGGAAATATCTGCAGCCATCGGGTTATTTTCATTCTTCCCTTCTCAATTTTTCAAAATCCTTCAGGTCCCCAGCAGGTCTCTGTCGTCTCGCCCGTGTAGAAGCTCCGCTGATCTCAGTATCCGCCGTCTGTCTTACACCGTCGCCGACTCCTCATCATCGATCTGTTCGATTTGACAGGAAATATGAGCAACATCTTATTGGGGAAGTAGGGTATTAGTCTGGGGACAGACGTGAAATGATTGACAAAGGGGTCAAACAAACAGATTATCCCTTCTACTTTCTATATCTAAGCCAATCTAATCCAATCATCACGAATCAATAATTACCTTAGTTATTGTAGCTATACAGCAGAGAGTTCTATTCGGTGAACTGTTAGATTATGTCAATCAATGGCTGATTGATCAAGGAAAGTAAATATTAATTTCTAACAAAATATCATCATCTAAATTAATTTAATTAATCAAAGGAATGAATCCTTTAAATGTTTTAATAAAGGAATAAATGATGTGTGTGTTAACTATTATTTCTGTTTACTTTACTCTCTGGAAGAAAATCTTTAATTAAAAACGAAGATTAGAAAAAGGAATAAAGTTGTGAAATTGATGAATAGAAGGAAAGGGGATGTACTGTGAACAAGAGACTCGAAGGCTTCACATATGGTGGGGGAAGAGTTATCATGTGGGGAGACATCGCTGAAAGCCGTAGACCTATTTTTGGTTTCAGTCTAAATATGGAGGTTAGCAGCTCTGTTAGAATATCCCGAGGCCTCTTGGGCTTCTACTGTTGATGCTACAAGAATCTGGGGACTGTGGTACCTGTCCACTTGTCACCAGGAAAGTGGATGAGTACAACGTGAAATTACTGTATCTTTTGTCCGGTAATAAATAAGAGAAACGATTATACGAAGATCTGGATCTCTTTTGTTCTGTGTGAGAGACTACGGGAGAGGAAGTCCGTTCACAGAGCGAGACGGTTTATTTTGTATTACCTGACTGAAACTGGAGCGAAATCGTTTAAAAATTAGCGGAGTTTTCTGATGGATGATGACCTTCCAAACATCAGAATCCGTACGGCTCGTTTCTAGACTATGATAAACAGAAGACAGTGAGCGGGAGGGACAAGAGTTATCTCCCATCTCATTATTTTACAATTGTATTGATGCGCTGGCATGGAGAAATATCTTTTGTGTTGGTAAAAAACAACAAATTCCTCACTGTATGAAAATAAACGAGAAATAATCAAAAAATAGATTTAACACAAAGTAAAGTTTAAAGTTTTAAAAAATAAGTTGTATTTTTGACGGATCAGCAACGATTTTATTATTGTAATTTCTCGTCAATGCGGGAAGAGTGGAAATGATGGAGAGGTCCAATGAGAAGCTGATTTCTTTGTCAAAGGTCCAGTTGTTTCAGGGATCAGCAGAGTCGCTCACCTCTGTCACCTGCCGGACCGTTAACTGTCCCAGGCCGGTTTTCGTTAATTACCTGACAACCGTAGGACACCTTTGGTGGCCTGGCCCCACAGTGTTACAATTACACCTGAGATAGTTTCATAAAATAGAGAAAAAGAATAATTCTTCTTAAAGCAAAAACAGTGAGATGATATTTAGTCAACGTGAGAAATATAGAAAAGAGACGTTAGATATCGATGGATAATACAGAGATTCTAACAAAAGTATCTTGATTAGAAATTAAAGGATAATCTACCGAGAGAATCTTATTGACACGTCATTCGATTCTTATCAATGACTGCTGTATTTTCCTTGCTCACTAATAAAACTAACGAAAGAAAAACAGAAAACTGTTAATATTTCGCAAGTTAATTTTAAAAAATTGTCAACTATCTTGGTGCCAGCAGAGAGAAAACGTTTCCAGAAAATCTTCAAGATGACATCTACTGTACAGAATAGGAAGTAAAATGTCATTATTCAAATCGTTTAATATTTGTTACCAATTTAAATTTACCTTGAAGGTACATAATCTATATATTCCTGTATTTTGTGTTCTATCTACTTTTAATCAATGTGATATCCTTTCAATTATATATATTATGGACAGGATTAACAACAGGTTGATTGTATTATTCAAGCGGCCATCTTCGGTTAGGAAGGGACACCACTCATATTATATATTCTGTTTGGAGATCACAATGTTAAGTTTTCAACCGGTGAATTCAGAAATAAATTTATGTTGACTCTTTGATTTAATGTATAAGAGGAGTGAGAGTGCGAGAGAGAGAGAGAGAGAGAGAGAGAGAGAGAGAGTGTGTGTGTGTGTGTGTTGTGTACAAAGAGAGGAAAGATGACAATTTTTGGTTTAGACTTTCAATAAAATCAAATGTACATTCTCTTGGTATAATTGACAATCATAGGTTTCGGTCAGCATATAACAGCTCCTCCATCCATCCGTGTTGCAGAAACAGAAGAACAAAACAAGAGAGAAGTCTGTCAGTGCGTCTACTGAAATTTAAATTTCTTTTATTTTTGGAAAAATACAGAATCGTACAACAGAAAACAGTCGGCTGTTTTTACGTGACTTTCCCATTCAAGTTCAACTGACTCCTTTTTTTCCCCTTTAGCTGCCGTCAGAAGGATGGAGGTCTAGAGACACCAATAGATAAACAGTTATTAATACGCTAGGTAAAGGGATATGCCGCACCCAGGACATTAAACTATCAGCTTACAGCTTCACAGCGGTGCACGGTCCCAGCACATGGTTTTCGGCAGTCGTTAAAGAATTCACACAGTTACTTCCCTTTTGCTTCATTAAGACGATGGCCTAACCTTATACGACCTGGAAGAACCCGGTCGTTTCACAAGAAATATCGTACAAAGGAAAAGCTGCATTGTGCCTTTCATTGTGTATAAGATGAGTGTGCCATGTATAATGAGGATACCAACAGCGTCTCTACCGGATCAATTTTCGCTCACTTTATTTAATATGGATGCAATCGAAGAAATACTTTTGTATCTTTGCAGTAGATGGTGAAGATGCCGCTGAGGCTATCAGTGAACATATTAACTAGTGGGATTACGGCTGTCAATATCCATTGATGGTAAGGGTTTACTACATCTGATCTGATGAAGAGTAGAGTGTGAAAACAAAAAGGTAACCGACAAGGGGCCGGACCCCGGCTGTACCGCTGTAGTCGTCCGGTTTACTGAGAGTCTGAGGGAGAAGACGATCGACATCAAAACCTCAAAGGGCCGCCGTCCTATAATCGCCGATCGCGGTCTCCCGGATTCAGAGGATGAATCGCCTCGGTTCGGCC